>CM077160.1:115666497-115898810 GCA_039583875.1 Platanthera guangdongensis | reverse complement strand
CCGAGCGTACTAGTCTTATTACAGCCCGACATAACCTAGAATGATACTGGGGCTAGTATTGTTCGTCCTGCAGTGGCGAATAATTTTGAAATAAATTCAAGTGTCATTCAAATGGTCCAAAACGCTATGCAGTTCGATGGACTGCCGGATGAGGACCCGAATGTCAACTTGTCCAACTTTTTGGAAATATGCGACACCTTCAAGATTAATGACGTCACTGATGATACCATTCGCTTGCGCTTATTTCCTTTTTCCCTTAAGTCCAAAGCCAAGGCATGGTTGAATGCCCTCCCGCGAGGATGTATCACCGTGTGGGCTGAGTTGACAGAGCGGTTCCTAACGAAGTACTTTCCGCCCGCAAAAACTGCAAAGTTGCGGGAGGATATTTCTTCGTTTGTGCAAAATGATCCTGAGACTCTATACGACACTTGGGAAGGGTTTAAGGAATTCCTCCGCCGGTGCCCACACCATGCGCTGCCAACGTGGTTGCAAGTACAAATTTTTTATAATGGGCTTAATTTTCAGACGCGTCAAATGATTGACGCGGCTGTCGGGGGCACACTAAACAACAAAACCCCCGAGGCCGCCTAGGCTTTATTCGAAGAGATGGTTATGAACGCCTATCAATGGAACGTCCCGTGGGGACGCCCAAAGCCGGCGGCTGGTCTTTTTGAAGTGGATTCCACTGCTCTCTTAACCCTACAAGTTGAAAGGTTAACAAAGCAGGTGGCGGAGATGTCTGCTGCCTCCTCCACTCCGCCTTGTATTATCCCCCCCAACATCTGCATAGCCGAAGAGTTCGTGGACTTCGTTGGAAATTCGGGTCGTCCTTCCTTCAACCCCAACAACAACCCTTATAGTAATAACTATAATACGGCTTGGATAAATCACCCAAATTTCCCTTGGAGCAACCCGAACAATGCGCAGCGTCCCCCTCTTTCTTATGTGCCCGGATTTCTGCCGCCTCCTCCTCTTCCAAAACCCTCCCAGATGCAGGAAAATTTTTCTAAGTATATTGTGTCCAACGAGTCAAATATCCGGAACATCACTGGATCGCTAAAAACTCTCGAACAACAGGTAGGACAACTGGCGAGGATGATGTCCGAGCGCGCGCTCGGGGCACTGCCGGGAAACACGGAGCCCAATCCGCGGTAGAACGCCAATGCTATAACCCTCCGTAGCGGAAAGGAGGTGGTCGATCCAAAACGGACAGACCCTCAGGTACATATTTCACCTCCGACCCCTCTTCCCCTTTCTTCGATTACGCCGCCTTTACCGATTTTAAAAGAAAAAATTATTTTAAACAAGGCCTTGCCGTATCCGCATAAATTTGCTAACGAGCGTAAGGACGCGCAATATGAAAAAATTAATTTATTATTAAAACAAATTCATATTAATGTTCCTTTTTGCGAGACTATCTCGCAAATGCCCAAATATGCGAAATTTTTAAAAGAATTACTTTCTAATAAACGCAAATTAGAGGATATTTCTTATGTATCTCTCAACGCTGTCTGCTCGGCGGCCCTTACTAATAAATTGCCCACAAAATAAAACGACCCGGGACGGTTTTCCATCCCGTGCCTTTTTGGCGATATATTAGTAAAGTACGCTTTAGCTGATTTAGGGGCTAGCATTAATCTGATGTCATTCTCGCTCTTTCAACATTTAGGTTTGGGTACTCCTAGTCCTACGAATATGCGCATCCAATTAGCGGATCGCTCGGTTAAGTTCCCTATCGGGGTAGTGGAGGACGTCCTTGTCTGAGTAGACAAGTTTACCTTCCCGGTAGACTTCGTCATCTTAGACATCGAGGAGGACGCCGAGGTACCAATAATACTCGGTCGCCCTTTTCTCGCCACCTCCCGCGCACTAATAGATGTTAGTAATGGTCGTATTCTCCTCCGGGTAGGAGATGACCAAGTTACTTTCTATATTAATCCCTCGATGGACAATTTGTCATCGAGTGATGATTTCTGCTATTCTTTAGATACCTTTTTTGGAGATCGTTCTTCTCCCATTTTCGAGTCCGTATTTTTAAACGACGATATTTATGCGCTCGAAAATTTAAAATGCGATAAGGATACCTCTTTAGACTTGCCTTTTGAACCAATTGGTAAGAAAGACATAGGAATTAAAACCTCCCTAGAAGAACCGCCCATCCTAGACCTCAAACCCTTACCCGACTCACTCAAATATGCTTTTTTGGGAAAAGGAGATACACTTCCGTTATTATTTCTTCGAACTTGAGTGATTCGGAGACTTCCGATTTATTGGAAGTTTTATTTAAACATCGCCACGCAATTGCGTGGCAAATCTCTGACTTAAAGGGGATTAGCCCCTCCTTTTACACCCATAAGATATTTCTTAACGATAATTGCTGCAAAACGATTCAGCCACAGCGTCGTCTTAACCCAAACATGAAAGACGTCGTTAAAGCCGAGATTATTAAGTTATTAGATGCGGGGATTATCTACCCTATTTCGGATAGTGCATGGGTTAGTCCCGTGCATGTCATGCCCAAGAAGGGCGGTCTAACCGTAGTGGCGAATGAGCATAACGAGCTCGTCCCAACTCGTACTGTTACGGGTTGGCGAGTGTGCATCGATTATAGAAAACTTAATGATGCCACCCGCAAGGACCATTTCCCTCTACCTTTTCTGGACCAGATTTTAGAGCGTTTATCCGGTCATCCATATTATTGTTTTCTTGATGGTTTATCAGTGTTTTTCCAAATCCCCATTTCCCCCGATGATCAAGAGAAAACAACTTTTACTTGCCCGTTTGGCACCTTCGCATATCGAAGAATGTCATTTGGACTCTGCAATGCGCCGGCTACATTCCAAAGATGTATGCTATCGATCTTTGGCGAGCTAGTAGAAGACATTATGGAAGTCTTTATGGATGACTTTTCTGTTTTCGGACGCTCTTTTACCGATTGGCTTCACAATTTAGATCGTGTCCTTCAACTGTGCGAGGACACAAGCCTTGTAATAAATTGGGAAAAATGCAACTTTATGGTTCGAGGAGGTTTGGTCATCGGCCATATGATTTCGTCTAAGGGGATGAAGGTGGATAAGGCCAAGATAGAAATCATAGAAAAATAACCGCAACCAACAAACGTAAAATCTATTAGGAGTTTTTTTGGCAATGCGGGCTTTTACCGATGCTTTATTCAAGACTTTTCAAAAATAACAAAGCCGCTTACTCACCTCTTGGAAAAGGAATCACGTTTCATCTTTAGTAGCGAATGCGAGTCTGCCTTTAATTTAATAAAACAAAAACTTATCACTTCACCAATTTTAGTGGCCCCTAATTGGTCCCTTCCGTTCGAAATTATGTGTGACGCTAGTGATATTGCCTTAGGTTCCGTTCATGGCCAACGCGTAGAAAAACATTTTCATCAAATTTATTACGCTAGCAAGACGCTCACTTCCGCACAAATAAATTACACGACGACGGAAAAGGAACTCTTAGCTGTTGTTTTCGCCTTTGATAAGTTTCGCTCGTATATAATACTATCTAAAGTTATCGTATTTACCGATCACTCTGCCCGTAAATATTTATTAGCTAAAAATGATGTGAAGCCCTGCCTTCTTCAATGGATTCTCCTCCTACAAGAGTTTGATTTGGAGATCCGAGATAATCGGGGAGCGGAAAATCTAGCGGCAGACCACCTCTCCCGTTTCGAAAATCCGGGTGCGGAAGCGCTCGTCGAATCTGAAATAAATGACATATTCCCCGAGGAACGCCTCCTACCCATTCATAATTCTTTGTCATCTTCTCCTTGGTTCGCAGACTTTGCAAATTACTTAGTAGCGCGGGTGCTTCCAAAGGAGTTTTCAAGTCATCAAAAGAAGAAATTCTTTTCTGACTTGAAAAATTTCTTTTGGGAGGACCCATTTCTTTTTTGTATCTGCGTGGGCCAAGCGGTCCGAAGATGCGTTGCGGGTATGAAGTGCTTGCAAATTCTTAAGCACTGCCACGAGGGTCCAGCCGGTGGGCATTATCAAGCCAACCAGACCGCTCGGAAGGCGCTAGAGGCGGGCTACTTTTGGCCCACTCTCTTCAATGACGCGCATAATTTTGTGCGCGCATGCTGTTGAGATTATATTAGCCAGCAGGACACGTGTGTGTGAGACCGCATGTTTGGGCTTTCCCCATCGCGTTCCAGGTCTGGGTGTTGACCCTGGTGGGCCCCCTTGTGTGGCGGAATATCCCCGCGGTCCTGTGGTTGGGGTTAATCCCACATCGCCCGCAGACTTCTCCACTTTGTGTTCATGTACCCCGCCACCCTTCATCTCAACACCTGGGTTTTGAGATGAACTAATGGGTTGGCGGGTTCTAAGTTGGTATCAAAGCAGGTTGTCCTGCTGCGGGGGTGTGTTGAGATTATATTAGCCAGCAGGACACGTGTGTGTGGGACCGCATGTTTGGGCTTTCCCCATCGCGTTCCAGGTCTGGGTGTTGACCCCGATGGGCCCCCTTGTGTGGCGGAATATCCCCGCGGTCCTGTGGTTGGGGTTAATCCCACATCGCCCGCAGACTTCTCCACTTTGTGTTCATGTACCCCGCCACCCTTCATCTCAACACCTGGGTTTTGAGATGAACTAATGGGTTGGCGGGTTCTAACTCACGCGATAGCTGTCAGCGGTCGGGTAACATCTCTCGTCGCGACGAGATGCCCCAAAACATGTTTTTAGAAAGCGAAGTCTTCGATTTATGGGGCATAGATTTTGTTGGCCCCCTACCTCCATCTTTCAAATATATATATATATATATATATATATATATATATATATATATATATATATATATATATATATATATATATATATATATATATATATATATATATATATTAGTGGCGGTTGACTACGTATCGAGGTGGGCGGAAGCGCAAGCTCTCCCCACCAACGATGCGCGAGTCGTCGTTACATTTCTTAAAAGACTATTTTCTCACTTCGACACGCCTCGCGCAATTGTTAGTGATAAGGGAACGCATTTTTGTAACGCTCTTATGGCTAAGACGTTAGCTAAATACGGAGTCACACACAAGCTTGCCACCCCTACCACCCGCAAATAAGTAGCCAAGTTGAGGTAGTAAATCGAGAGATTAAACGAATTTTAGAAAAAACTGTTTCACTAAATAGGAAGGATTGGTCCGTTAAACTCTACGATGCGTTGTGGGCGTATCGGACGACATACAAAACCGCAATTGGTTGTACGCTGTTCCGGTTAGTCTACGGCAAAGCGTGTCATTTATCCGTAGAACTAGAGCATCGCGCTCTTTGGGCTTTAAAACTCGTAAATCTCAACGCCAACTTAGCCGCTCAAAATAGAAAACTACAACTAAATGAGCTCGATGAATGGCGTGCGAACACTTATGAGAGCAATAAATTCTATAAGGAGCGTTCTAAGTTATATCACGATCGAAATTTAAAGTTCCCAAAAATATTTTCTCCGGGCGATCTTTCACGTCCTTCTTTATAATTCACGTCTTAAGCTTTTTTCGGGTAAACTAAAATCTAGATGGTCCGGTCCCTTCTTAGTTGAAGAAGTCTTTCCATATGGGACCGTACTCGTCTCCCACCCGGAAAGAGATTCGTTTAAAGTAAACGGTCATCGGCTAAAGTTATACATAGCGGGCGACCCAGTGATCGAGCATTACGAAACCATAACCCTCCTCGATCTATAACTCCGCCAAAATAGTCAAGCTACACGACTATAAACAAAGCGCTCCTGGGAGGCACCCCTCGCTTATCTTTTTCGCTCTTTCCTTATTATCTTTGCTGCTTTTTATAATAAATGCAGGGTTTCTAATGGACTTCCCCGAACGCGCATCAGGGACGTTTCTACCCCCCCCCCCCCTCTTTACTTTTCTACATATAGCATTTTATTTCATTTTGTTCCGCATACTTACGTTGCAACATTGGGGACAATTTTGGACTTAAGTATGTGGTTGTTTTCGTGCTTTACTTTCTGCACTTCTACTTTTCTGCATTTCAAAAATACAAAAATATATATATAACAACAAAACAAAAAAATCTTAAAATGAGAAAAAAACAAAAAAATTAAAATGAAAAATCCAAAATTTTTTTTTCATTTTCTTTTTCTTTCTTTTTCCCAAAAAACTCCAAAAAAAATTATAAAACAAAAAAAAACAAAAAAAATATTTAGTTTCACTTTGTAAATATTTTTTCTTTGTAAATATTTTTATGTAAATAATCTTCTCTCTCCCCCTTCCGCTTCCCTCCCATTCTTGTAAATTACTTTTCTTTTTCTCCAAATCTTTGTAAATAGAATGAAAATTTTCTTAAAAAAAAATAATACAAAAAAACATTTTATGTATATATTAAAGACATAAACTTAAAAACAAAAAAAAGATAATAGTTCCAAAAATTCAAAAAACAAATTGAGTAAAACAAAACAAAATACAAAAAAAGATAATAAATGAATAACACAAAAAATGATGATAAAAACTATAAAATAAAAAAATGTTTTGAAACAAATAAATATTTCATCCTTAACTTTCCTGCTATCCAAAAATTTTGTTTTGAGTTTATTTATATGTGAATTTTATTAATTCTCTGTTTGCTATTCGTTTGTTAATTATAGATTGAAAAATTTAAATAACCGGGGTTAAGTTTTAAAGAATTCATTATGCTTTGTTAAAAATAGCGAACTCGTTTTAGGCACTACTTCTAATTTTTCATTGATAGGAGCACGTGTACTATGTTAGAAAATAACGACTATAGGATTCAATTATGTTTACTTTTAGCTTTCTGAAAAATTGGAACGTACAATTTATTAAGGTTGCTCTCAAAATTGTTTTTAATTAAAAATCTAGTTTTTCTTTCTCCCCTTACCTATCATGACCTACTTAACATGATAAATTTTTTTTTATCCATAAAAGATTCAATGGCAATGGGAATAAGATTTCGTTCTGTAAACATAGACACTCAATAATTTAAAAAGATTATATGTTATGGATAACATTCATTACTCCTACACATATACATTGGGTTAGTTTTATTTTTATGAAGTTGAAAAGAAAAAAATGATATTAGGAAAATAAGATTTCATTTTCCTAATAATCCAAAAAGAAAAAAAATGGAGGTTCGAGAAAAAATTACCTCACCTCAAAATCAAAACCCTCTTCATAAACCAACATCAATCCCCTTAGCCAATTTCACGATTCTAGAATTAATTCAAAAATTTTTTTGAGAGCACAATTTGTAAATTGCATTATTTCCGGTAAAACTCCTATAAGCTAAAAGTTCGTATAATTCCAAACTATTTTTTCAATTACTGCTTTCTATTTGATTACATCAAGAAGTCTTTTGGCCAAAACTTTTGCGTTATTTAAATCATCTACATAATTTTATGACTTAACTCTTACACCCCGTATATTTATTTAGATCTCTCTAATAATTGATTAAGCGGTAGCTAAACTTAGAGTTTTTCCTATTCCTTATAAGTTCACCTCAAACTTTTGCTCTGGAATAGCAAAAGCTTAAGTATGTGGGTATTTGATGAATTGTAAATATACATATTTTTATGTACATTACTTAAGTCGTTTTCATTTATTTTTGTCATTTTTATTTGTTTTTATTCAATTAAATACTCCTATTTTTGTAAATATTTTACTAACTTGTTTTATTTCATTTTTCAGGAAAAAAATAAAAATCTGCAAAAAAATGCCTTGTCACGCCCGTGACAAATTGGTCACGCCCGTGACCGGGGCGTGACACGTCAAAATCCCGCGAAATTTCCGATCGACAATTTCCGCTCGACGATTTCAACTCGACGATCGTCGACTCTGCGCCACGCCTAGCGTCACGGTCGTGACTAGGGCGTGACCCCTCTTCGCGCTCGACGATTCTCCAGCAGCTCGATGATTTTTCCCGCTCGACGACTTTCCGCTCAACGATCGTCGATCCCCCGACACGCCCAGAGTCACGCCATGACCTGGGGCGTGACTTCTCCACCTAGCCGACAAGACCCGCGCGACGACTTTGGACGCACCGCGCCCAGATCCACCTCCCCGACACGCCCAGCCTCCTTTAAATGTCAACCTCTTCTGCTTCCCCTTCGTACATGCCTCACAGACCTTCTGTGGTGGTGAGATCATAAGCAGATCTTCCACCATCTTGGAATGAGATAGGAGCTTCAAACCAGTGAAGCCCAAATGGCTCATCCTGTGGTGCCACTACTATGCTTCTTCCTCTTCTTCAGTCCTTACTAGGCACACCTTCTCCTCGACATTCATCTTTAATATAAAGAGACGATTCGACATCATCTTCACCTTCACTACCTCTCTTCCTCGATGGTCCTTCATGACCAAGGACCCATCCTTCAATTGCACGCAATACCCTTTCTCCACCAGCTGCCCAAGGCTTAAGATGGTTACTCTTCAAGCCTGACACATAGAATACATCATTAAGATGCACCTTCTCTCCATCCAGGGTGACTACTATGAATCCTCTTCCTTCTACTGAAATCTTCGAGGCTTCTCCAAAACTGACTTCACCAACGTTCGGCTCAATGTTGGTGAACAACCCTTTCTCTCCGCACATATGGTTACTTGCCCCCGTATTCAAGTACCATACTTCATTCCTTCCTCCTTCTGCTCCTCTGTAGGTCAAGAACATCGTCGGGTTACCACCAGTGTTGCTAGCTTCTGCATAATGATTGGTCTCTTCCCTCTTCCTCGAAGCCCAGCATTCATAACTCATGTGCCCAAACTTGTTACAATTATAACACTGTATTTGGGACATGTCACCTCGGCCTCTTCCTCTTCCTTCATGTCTCCCTCCTTGCGGTTGCCCTGTCTCCCTCTGGTGGTATTGATTTCTCCCCTGGTCTCTTCCTCCTCTTCTTCCTCTACCTCTACCTCGGTAGCCTCGACCTTGCTGACCTCCTCCTCTTCCAGAGCTCTCTCCAAAATTTAACTGAGTCTGAAGTGCCTTCCCCAAGCCACTTGACTCCTCATCATCTTGCAGCATTCGATACTCGTGGGCTTGTAGAGACCCGACAAGCTCATCTACAGTCATCTGGGTGAGTTCCTTCGATTCTTCGATCGCCACCACCACATGACGAAACTTCTTTGACATAGATCGTAGGTGCTTCTCCATAAGGCTCACATCGTCTATCGTCTCTCCATTGTGCTTCATCTCATTTGTGAGCGTCCGTAGATGGGTCACATAGTATCCAACCTTCTCGGCACTCTGCATCTTCAACATCTCATACTCGGCCCTGAGGGACTGCAGCCTCACCTTCTTGGACTTATCCGCACCTTGCATGGAGCATTGCAACACCTCCCATGCTTCTTTCGAACTCTTCGCTTCCGAGATCTTCTCAAACGTTGCCTCATCCACACCTTGGTACAGCAAGAACAATGCCTTCTTGTCTCTCTTCTTGGACTCTCTGAACGCCGTCCTCTGTGCATTTGTCAATGCCGCCTCCGCTTCTGTAGTGAGATCCTCATAGTCATCTTCAACTATCTCCCACAACTCCTTTGAGGCGAGTAGTACTCGCATCTGGATACTCTAGTTCCCATAGTTGGTTTTTGTCAATTTGGGAACTTGCCCCGGCATGGCACTTCCCATCTCCATCTCCTTTTGTCACTAAACCCTCCGAATAACTTCCAGGGGGTCGCAACCTCGCTCTGTTATCACTTGTTGGAAACGTGTATGGGCTCCCGCACGAGCTCAACTAACAACCCAACACCACTTGAAAACACACACCACAACATTAGCCGCCACTACCCGTGCGGGCTCCCTCCTACGAGGCGACCAGGCTACCCGCGCGAGCTCCTCCTGCAAGACGACCAGGCTACCCGCGCGAGCTCCTCCTGCGAGACGACCAGGACGTGAGACCACCACACCAAAACCGCGAGATCACCTCGACAACACCTTCTCGCTGGCGAGATCAAAAAAACCCGGCGAGAACACCACCACCGAGCCCGCGAGACGCCAGCAACCACTTGGTAATACCTTCAACCCGCGCGGTAAGATTACTGCTCGCACGGCGCAAGCACACTCCTCTCTCTCTCGACCGCGAGATCAACAAACCGTCCGGTTAGATTAGCAAGCCGCCCAGCAAGACCACACAACTGCAACTACACAAACTTAGCGCTGCGGCGCTCCTCTCTCTCTCTCTATAAAACGGAAATGTGGAGAAAGAACTTCTATTCAGCGAGCATTCAAAAATAAAACGATACAAGCCTTTATATAGGCAAACACAACCACTAGAAATATGACACTTGGCATGCACATTTAATGTCATCACAATCACACACTCTCTCCTCCATAAATCACCTTACATATTTAAAACTTAAAAAAACGTTGTTGACCCAAACTCAACAAACATACTTCCAGCAGGAGGAACCTTGCCAACGTGTACTTTTGAGCTTTCAAAGGGTGGGTGCACCGATATCAAACACTCACTTACAAAAATACAAATGAGCTTGCAGGAGGAATAAGAACAAGAAAGGGAATAATGGCGAGTTCTTGCTTAGGCTAACATGTCCCGGGAAGAATGAAGGTGAGTTGAACCACATGTCGTTGTAGGAAGACAAATCGAACTCCTTCCCCTTTAGGAAGTTATAGAGGGCGAGGGCATCACCATCCACGCGAGGAGGCTGGTGCAAGCCCTTGGTATTCTAGATTGGCGTGAAGTGAAGGGTCCTAAACTTGCCTCACACGAAGATGAATTTGTCGGTCTAGTGATGTACTTTATTGAGGGTCTCGAAGAACTTCACACATGAATTGGAGGCAAAGACAACACCTTCACGAGTCACCTTCAACTTCAGAATCTTACGGAAGGCGGCTAGATCAAATTTGATTTCCTCCTTGCACATATAACATATGAATGTGATCAGGGTACTGAACGCATTGGTGTTGACCTGTGTGGGGATCAACCCAAAATATTTGAATACTATCAAACCTCAGGCCATAGAGAAGCTTTTGTTTAACTTGGAAGTGCGCTATGGGCAAGACGAGCTCATCTTGAAAATATGTGTTGATGTGCTAGCCTGGCGCAAGGCGCATCGCTGTGATGCCGTCAGGATTGAAGCAGTCTTCGAGGGTGGAGAACTCAGCAGCAAAGGTCTGTGAGCTAGGGAAGCCATGTTCCTTGAAGTTGGTGACAGTTGGCATGCCCCTCCTCACCTTTGTTCTTGCTCCCCATAACAAGAGTACAAGGCGAGTATAAGACTCAAAGAATGGAAAAAAGAGGGGGTCTAAGTGCAATAACCTTACCCGTCACTCAAGGTATCCCCCTATTTATAGCTTATGATTCTTGGGCGAACTCACGCTTAAGCTCGTATACTCACATGCGAATTTACCGACCTGCATATCAACATTAAAATAAAGTAAATCATAAATAAAAGTGAACGACTACAATGCATGAGATACCAAGATTTTCATTAAAGTAGCTGAAAGCGAATACAGGATTGTGGAGTAGATTAACAAAATAAAAAATGCCACCATTAATCGTGGCGCACTGGCCCGCGACCACCGATGACTTGGGCTCTGTTTGGCGCGGCTGTAGCGATTGGAGAAGCAGCGATGAGAAACAGTGGTGAAATAATCAACTATTTTGCAAAGTGGTGGCAGAATCTGTGAATCTGTTTGGAAGAACAGTTGTTGCAGTGTTGTTTCAAACGAAGAAATCGTTAAGTTGTTTAGCCAAACAGTTGTGGGGTGCGAATTTTATTTTTTTGTTGTGGGGTGCGAATTTCATTTTTTGTTTAGCATAAATATAAGGGTTGATAAAAATGAGCATTCATTTGGATTATGACAAAACATGATGTAAAAAAATTTTGATTTTATTTTTTTTATTTCTTAAAGCAGCTTATGACAAATCCTGAAGCAAATTAGGCCTTATTGTAGATCTGTACTTGGATCGGGCGGAGAAGATGATCCTGGACGTCGGAGTAGGCTTCGGCAACATGTTCTTCAACGTCGCCGACCACCGTGGAGGAGGAGGATGCGATTCGTGCGTGAGGATGACGAGAAATCTCGAATTTTGGTTGCGGGGAGGAGCACATGGCTTTGCCGGCGTGTGTCAATAATGAACAATCATAGATCTCAAATGATACCCAGTGTGCTCCCCCAGTTTCTTGACCTTCCAGCAATAGTTTTCCGGAAAAAAAACCATGTTTGCTTAACCTCAAAATTACATGGAGGAGCATGAAAGTGTGGGAAGAAGTGCACGGAACAGAAAGGGCCCTAAAAATAATTGTGGAGGCGAATTTGAAACCCTAGAAAGCTTTAAGGATGAGGGTTTGGAGCTTTGGAACGATCCAGGCGGGACTGGCGGAGATAGCTCCATGCGGGACAGGGGAGACAGCTCCAGACGGGAGTGGCGGAGACAGCTCCTGGATCGGACTGGCGGAGACATCTCCAGGCGGGACTGGCGGAGAGAGCTCTATGCGGGACTGGCGGGATTGGTGGAGAGCGGGACTGGCGGAGAAAGCTTCAGGCGGGACTGACGGAACTGGGAGACATCCGCGCGACGGGCGAATCGTGCTCTGCGCGATTCAGGAGTCGTGAAAAAAAATCACGACTCCAAATCGCTAAAAAAAGGGCGATATGAGGGCGGCAGCTTTTTCCACTGTGTGCTGCTTTATTTTGTTTGGCGGGGCTTTTTAAAAATCAGCGGCACCCTGCTCAAAAAAACGTCCCGCCAAGCCAAATAAAATCTTGGGCGAGGAGGACGGTGAGCCCTCCATGTAATATACATGGCGGTGTGGAGGCCATCCTTACATTTTTAAAGATGCTCCTCATTTCTCCTAACGAGCTTATCAAGTCTGGAGGCCTTGCCAATTGTGCCAGCCACTTGGCCGAACTGGTGCAGTTCATCTTCAGTTGATTGTCATATAATCTCTCTTCCACATCTTGCATTTGCGCATATAGTCCCTTGTCATTCTAAACCACATCTTGCATCTTGCATCTTGCATCTTGCATCGGTAAATCATTGATGTACCACATCCGGTGTCATGGCCATGTGGAAGAAGTCACGAGCAACAAAAACGGCGAGTATGCGAGCCCCAAATTCGGCGTCTGTAACTTGTGGATTTGCCAAAAGCTCCCACAGAGGAGTCATTACTACGAGAGGAGTGACGCAATTTTGCGGGCAAGTGCACCACGGTGTTTCAAGTAATTATAAAACAAAAAGTTACCTCCGAGTTCCGAATATCAATCTCATGTGGAATAGGGCGGGACGGAGTAATGTTTAGAGATGAAACTTGAGATAGAAGTATTTACGCCGAAGTTATCCGGGGAGCTTGTATTTGTGTACTAAAAATTGATTGCGATAAAAAAAACTAATTAACTATGCGGGTCGCCAACACCGCTTTGCTCCTCCGCGGATCGCTGGCCTCCACATCGCACCTCCGCGGGTCGCCTTCCTCCACTTCGCTCATCTGCAGATCGCCTTCGTCCGCTTCGCGCCTCCACGGGTCGCCTTCCTCCGCTTCGCGCCTCCACGGGTCGCCTTCCTCCGCTTCGCACCTGCGCGGGTCGCCTCCTCCGCTTCACACCGCCGCGGGACGCTGGTCCCGCTTTGCTCGTTGCCATAGCAACACAACCACAGCCAGAATTTTATTGGCGTTTGTTTGCGCATCAATAACAAAATAGTTTCTTGGAAAAAGAAGTTTTCATGGTTTTTTCAAAAGCTTGGGTCTCCTTACTTTTCATAAATTTTTTTTAAAAAACACATTCTTTTCATGAGGGTCCGTTTGTTTGGACAATATTCATATTCACGAAAGGACTTTTAGAATACGAACACCAATAATGTCATTTAGATGAACAGTTTTATAGAGAAATTAGCTTTTGAGTCTAAATTCATCGATATTAAAGTAAACCGACAAAACCCTCCGTTTAATATTTAGGTTCTGTCGTTGTTTTGAAATTAAGCATTCTGGAACTGTGAACTTACTCGTGCGTGTGTTTTTGCATGAGCCCGCATTTTCGCATCGGCGCGCAATTTTCCTCGGACACTCTGTTTTCACTCGGACACGCATTATTCGCCACGATGCATATTTTTTGCTCGACCGGACATTTTTTTTGCGCGGGCACAAATTTTCGTCATTCTTTTCAATACCAATTTCAATATCAATGCTCTCTCTCATGCATGTTAAAAAAAGTCAAAAAACTATTACTAAAAAGTTTTTATTTCACACAAAAAATGAAAAAACATCGTTTTAAAAAAACAACTTAAAGGAAGATTTTTCAAACATTTCATAACATTATGTTCAAAACAGTCTTCTGACACCCCCATTAATTTTCAACCACTGTTTTTTGCACTGTCAGCACCTTCTCAAAGAGAGCCATGACAACTTTCCATGCATTCATAGAAGCCTCTAAGTGCATGCTGGGGCGAGGTGCGTTAAGCAAATTAATGGAGTCCACCAAAGTCCTTTGCATGGAATGTTGTAAAGCCCTTTCCATCGGGAGTTGAAAAGTAATTAATGAAGGTTACCATTACATAGCGGTTGGGGCGAGGTGCGTTTATGGCTTGGGGAAAAGGGCAAAGCACACATATGCAGTGGTTTGCTCTCGGGCCACATATGGCATCATAAATGTTGCAACCTACAGCCTGTCGATCACAAAGGTCTATGCAGAGCACCCTGTTACGTGATCGGCCACCACAAGAAGACCGAAGCGGAAGTACTATTGTTACATCAAAGCAACCATGAGGTACATGATGTGCGGTCCGTGGGGCCATCACTGCAACCAATATCAGCACATTATTAGTTTAGTTATGTGCAAAATTAATTCAAGCTATTAATCAAGCTTTTAAAATCTGGACCGGACCGGCCGGTTCAACCGGGCGGACCGCCGACAGGACCCCCGGCCGGTCCGGTCAAGGGTGAAAACCCGTTATGGCAGCGGACCGCTCAAAAATCGGTAAACCGGGCACCGGGCGGACGGACCGACTAACCGGAAACCGAGCAGAGTTTTGTGGAACCGGGCGGGCCACAAGCCCAATTATTAATACATGTAAAAATGATCAGGCTGGGATTTGAACCCGTGCAACCTCCACTTCAAGAAATGTTAAGAACACTAGAACAATTGATCTTGAATAAAAAAATTTCGGAATATATTATATAAATATACATACTAATATGAAATTAAATATTTCTTAGCATTAATATATTAAATTACATTTACAAATAATTTTATGATACATTTAAATATATTTGTAATTTTATGATAAATTTACAAAATAATTTTACGATGCATTTAAAATATATTTGTAAATTTAAAATATATATCATTCAAATATATTCAAAAATATATGCAATAATGAATATATATACAGTATAAAATTATATATATTCTTCAAATATATAATATACATATTCATACTTTAAATATATTTGTAATAATATATATATTTATATATAACGATTCAACTCCGATTGAAACTAGAACCTTTCGCTTCACCGGTTCGATGATCGGTCCGGTTTTCAAAACGTTGTTATTAACACACTTGTATTCTGATTTATATATATATATTATAGGGCACGACAAACAATATATCTCATGTCCTAAATTATAGCATATATAAAATTTTTAATATCACACAAGTAAATAACACAATCAGATCATATAATTAATTAAGCCTGGGAGAAAGGAAGAGAGAGAGAACCTAAATTTGGAAGAATTATGAGTGCTGCTACTAAAATCATTCTTTCATAGAAGAACTTCATAACTAATTATGATTGAGGGATACAATTAAGGATGCATTGACTCTTATAAACCTAACGCCATTTATATATAGTTGAAGCTCTAAGGCTTAGCTAGGGGGACTTGTTCTAACCTGACCTCATCTACACTTGGAAGGCAGATTTTTTTATTCGAATTTGTCCATAGCAATACTACTTCTTGTAAGTCTCAATTTTAACGTTGTATATCATGATTAGAAAATACTATTTGCTGAAGATCTATTCTTTGTTGATTTTATTTAAAATATTAATGCGCCTTAAAAACACTTCATTTGGCATCATCTAATTAATCTGTTCATATTTAGCATTACTCATCTTGTCCTATTTTTTGTTTTCTTTTTCCCTTAATCTTATCTCTCTCCCCCCTTCCCTCTTTCTCTCTCTTTGCCCACATCATTATTTCTTTTTTATTTTCAACTTATTAGCTCCTTTTTATTGCCATTTGTGTGTGAGTTAGAAATATATATGAATTATTTAACTTTCATTTGACATACATTTGGCCTGCAATATTTTACACTGAGAAAGAAACATACATTGCATCAAAATCATATGCTGGAACTGTGAGGGTTTAAGGGGTATCTGTAGAGTTTGTCACTTGGGGGAGCTCCTTAGAACCCATTATCCCTCCCTAGTCTTCATTTCAGAGAATCGACTTTTTTGTGCTAACGCGAATCTTTGGAAAATACGGTGGCAGTTGGATGGAGTATTTGTTGCAGTTCGGGGTAGTAGTGGAGGATTACTATTGTTTTGGGAAAAGTGGATGAATGTTCACCTCTTATCCTATTCTCCTCATCATATTGATGTTTTGGTGGTGGATGATGGTTCTGGGGCTTCATGGTTGTTGAAAGCGAAGAATCGATCTATGTGGAGTTCGACCCTTTGGCGAAGCGGTGATCGCACACTTACTTCTCTCTCACAAGCAGAACAACTAAATACTTAGCACAAGGAACAGACTCAAGGTTCCAGCACGGAGGTCCCACCACACACCCGAAAGATCTTAGAGCGCTTCCCCTCTATTGCGGACTAACTCGGCGTCCCGGTCGGAGCAGAATAAACTGGACCGCCTTAGCTCTCGGGACGGTCAACGCGTGCACAGTCAATGAAGATTGAGAGTTGATACAAGAGGTTTTAATGTGGAAAAACTCCTCAACATGGTAAAAAACCACGTGACCAGATCTGTGCCGGTCAAAATCCACTATCAAGTTGCGGTTACAATATGTTTGGAGAATCGAGGGCGACAGGCTGCTCCTCGTTACAACATGGAGGTGAGAGAGAATTTCCTACTCGCAACGGGCAACAGGCTGCGCCGAGAGGATGCTAGATGCTAACTTGGTGGTTGCTGCGCTTGAGCACTGGTGGTGGTCGTCTTCTTCCTTTCTCTACGCACTTGGGTACTTGGACGTTCCTCCGGCTCGTAGGCGGCTTGAAGATGACCTGAGGGAGGAGTTCGGCAGAGCTCTGTCATGAGGAAGAAGAAGACTCCGGGAGAGAAAAGGAGAGAAATGAGTAGACCTGAGGATTATTTTATAGCCTCCAGGAGGTGGTTATGGCAGACCCCCACTAACTTGGTGGTTTATTGGGTGGTTACCTGATGATCGGACGACGATGAATGCACAGTAGTGATCGGACGGTGGCCAACATTCAAGCGGCGACGACGGTTGGCAGCCGACGGCAGTTGGCGGCCGGCGGCCGGCGGCGGCGGCAGCTGGCGGGAGGTAGTGGCGGCTGGCGGTGGCGGCCGGCGGTGGCCGACGACGGCGGTAGGCGGCGGCTGTAGTTATTGAGTGGGAGGCCCCCATGACTTCTCCTATTATGGTGGAGATCATAGGGAGTTGGTTGACCGCTCAAACCAATGATATCCATAATAGGAGGGATCATGGTGGAGATGGTTAAGTGCACACCCAAGCCTATAAATGGGGATTCATTCCTATCAATTGCCCCCCAAATCTTTGGTTGTCAGAGTTTGGTATAAGAGAGAGAGCAAGGATTTTCCCTCATTCTATTCGACCATGACGACGACGAGCGAAAGGCTAGAAACATTGGGGAGTGCATCAACCCACTGCCCCCCCCCCCCCCCGGCATGTTGAAGTTGTGTCTTCAACCCTTTTAAGATGATACAGTTGGTCACCTCGATCTGCCTATTGGTTTGCGGATGCGACACAACCGTATGTTGAAACTCGATCTTTAGATCTTCGCATAGCTTCATGAAGGACTTTCCCGTAAACTGAGTACCGTTGTAGGTGATAATGATTGCAGGGATTCCAAAATGACAAACGATGTTATTCCACATAAATTGCTTTTCATTCTCTTAGGTGATCTTGGCCAGCGGCTCCGCTTCCACCCATTTAGTGAAATAATAAATGTACATTATGAGGAATTTCCTTCGCCCCGAAATTTGAGATAGAGGGCCAAGAAGGTCTATTCCCCACTGCGCGAACGGTCATGCTCCTTGCAACGTGGAGAGGGAAATGGGAGGTTATCGTGTGATGTTGGCGTGTAGCTCGCAACTCTTACACCGTTGGACAAAGTTAGCCACTTCCTTCTTCATAGTGGGCCAGGAGAAGCCTTGATGTATGACTTTTTGTGCCAAGGCCTTCCCACCTAAGTGCTCCCCGCATATACTTTCATAGACTTCACACAGAGTATAAACAGCGTCTCTCTCTGCTAAACACTTTAGGTATGTGTTGGGTACATTGGAAAATGTGTACCAGATTTGGAGAAGCCTCACCTAATTAAATGATATTCATCAAGGTGTATTTTATGTGGTGTTGAGTTTCCATGTACAAGTTAAAGAAATAAAAGAAAATTTTCTAAGTACAAGTGTCGACACTTGAGAAGCATTGTGTCGATACATGGGAAAGGCTATATCGATATCAGGAGTTAGTTTGTGTCGACACACAGGACTTGTGTCGACACACAGAGATTCAGTCGACAACAACTGTGTCGATGTAACGCCCCGAAACTCAAAGGAGCAAAGGGGGACGTTTTGGGCCAGTTCGGGTTCTGGATGCAGGCACACGGCCTGGGACACGGGCGTGTACCAGGGCGTGTCAAGCCTGTGTCGACACTGAGACGGGAAGTCGACACTTTGGTCTCGACATTGTGTCGAGACTGGGCACACGGCCTGCGACACGGGCTTGTCGCAGGGCGTGTCGACCCGTGTCGACACTTAGCCGCGAAGTCGACACTCTGCTTCGACGAAGTGTCGAGACATGGCACACGGCTTGCGACACGGGCGTGTCGCAGGGCGTGTCGACCCGTGTCGACACTCGTCCCGGGAAGTCGACACTTTGGTGTCGACAATGTGTCGAGACAAGGCACACGGCCTAGGACACGGGCGTGTCCAAGGCCGTGTCAACAGGTCGACGATCTTCGCTCGACGAAGTGTCGAGTGTCGAGACCGTGTACACGGCCTGGGGTCCAGGCATGTTGAGGTGACACGGGTAGGGACACGGGCGTGTCCTAGAACCCGTGCAGTGCTCGGGTTGATTTTGGGGAAAAATGATGGGGTACACGGCCGGCCACACGACCGTGTCAGGTGGAACACGGGCGTGTTAGCTCGAACACGGGCGTGTTCGATACCCGTGTGAGGTTCCAGGTGATTCGATTTTGACGGCGAATGAGGCACACGGCCCTGGACACGGGCGTGTGCCAGGCCGTGTTCGGTCCAGATTGGGCATTTCAGCCCCGAATCGAAGCCGTTCATTTCTTTAACTGAAGATCCAACGGCTGGGGGTTGTTCCTGAAGGGATATACCCGTGAATGGACTTGGAAAACCCTTACTTTTCATAACTTCTCATCTTTCTAAAACCTTAGAGAGAGAGGAGAGCCAAGGGAGGAAGAAGGAGCTAGATCCCGCCATTGGAGGAGCTTCGGAGCTCCGAATCACGAGCCGACTCCAGATCCACGGAGGCAACGCTAGTGCGGTGGTTTTCATACGATTACTTTTCCATGGCGCTAAAGAGGAACGCAAGGGTAACGATCCTCATCTTGAGCATGAGTAGCTCTCTTTCTTAGCATAGGAAGCCCGCTCTCGCGAGTTTGCGGAGAGTTGGAGGCGTTCCTTCGGGTAGATATGTGAAGTCCCCGTTGTTTAGAGTCTGTAAGCGAGAACAGACATATGCATGATGTGTGAAGCCTACCCGGACATGTTGGTATGGATCGGTGATGTTGCATTGCATAAATGCCGGAGAAGACTCCGTGCTATTGTTTGTTTTTCGGGTTTTCTACGCGGTAGATTGCAGCAGGGAGCCTTGGGGACTAACCCAAAGGTGCACCCGGAAAACTGGGCGGATACGAGATCTTGCCAACTTGGTGGCCTGAGAGTCAACTTGAACATAACCGGGTTATGTGACTTGTGATGGTAATGGGACTCGGCGGAAGTTTGACCCGTGCAAATGGCTTAAATTGTCGTTGCGACGTGAGTACGAGTTAGATGGAACCGTACCCATATCTATGTCGTTCGGGTTAAAGAGACCTAAGGTTACATGGCACTTGCCGTTGGCATAGATGAGAGTCTTCGGCAGTCAATGGCTTAAATTGACGTGACCCATGCCGGGAAGACAAATTGCTCATAGGTTTGACCGTCTAAGTGGCGGTGGTGAGTCTGGAATGTCAATGGCTTTAATTGACGTGACATCGACCGGTTCACCGAGAATGTGCCCTGAGAGCATGGGGCGTGTGGCCATGCGAGCCAACGTCTGTGATGAATTGGCTATTGATATAAATTGCTTGCTTATGCTAATGAAATGCAGGGAAGGAGCATCGCCGCCCCGAGTTGGGGGCGGGATCGTTATAATTTGGTCAGCATTGCTGACCGTTGCCTTGTTTTGCCACCGTGTGGTGGTTTGTTGCTTGCAGGTGCAGCTGGACCAAGCGGTCAATAGCGGGCTAAAGCCCCTTTTTGCGAAGCCGGCCCTCGAAGGCCCAAATGGAAGTGTTTACTGTTTTATTCATGTATGACCGGCCTGCGTGCCGTGGTTTGTAAAACATGTAATATTCAAGTGAAACATTTTGTAAGGCCTTAAGGCTTGTTTTGGGTATTTTGTATAACATTCCTATTTTGTATTAGTGCACATTCGTGCTTTGATGCTGGGTTCTTGTTTACAACTTTTATAAACTGCTTCCGCTAGAATACTCTGTGTAGGACGTTGAGATTGGTTGGATGGTTTCCATAAGTAACCACCCGGTCTGTCTGTGGCATACGACGTCGGGCCCTGACCGGACCTACTGCTTTATGCTATGTGACGGATAGGGGGTGTTACAATTTGGTATCAGACTACTGGTTTTGGTCAGGCGTAAAGTGAATTCGTGGGCGAATTCTTTTTAAGGGGTGGTGAGCACGTTGTGTGCGTCATCGTAATAACAGTAAAAAGAACCCATGAATGTCCACTTAGGAATGAAAATACTCGTGTTTGAGGAACCTGCGTGTTCCTATAATTGCTGTTTGCAATTTATTTGGTCGTTTAACGGTGTTTTGTACCACTATAGGTGACCCGAAGTGGTGTTTGGCCATCAGAACGCCAAGTTTCTGAGGCTAGTAGTGCACCGGATGTTGCTCCTGCAACACCTCTGTCGGCTGAGAACATACGATTGGTGGCTGAAGCGGTGTTGGCCGTGATAAATGCGCAGCCTGCAAGGCAAACACAGCAGCCCGCTCCTGTGATGGAGCAAGAACCTCTTCAAGAGGCTGAGCCGAGGAGAGTGGAGCAAGTGGTTTTGGAACCGGTAGTGCCAAGGAGGGCAACTGAGAGGCAGCTTAAGCATGTAATGAGCTTTAACCCTCCGTTATTCTCGGGGTTGGGAACCCCATCTAAGGCTGAAGACTGGCTCTCCAGGGTGAAGAGAGTCATGACAACAACGGAGACGGAAGAGTGGCAAATGACCACCATCGCTACGTTCCTTTTGGACGGTGAAGCGAGGATGTGGTGGGAAGGATTGGAGCTGCACTTACTGAGAGGTAGGCAACTTGGTGATGTCTCGATGGAGGAGTTCTCGAGATTATTCTTGGCTAGATACCTCCCTTCGACGCAGAAGATAGCGTTGGAGAATGAGTTCCTGAAGTTTGTACAGGGTGAGAGGAGCGTGGATGAATATCTCCACGAGTTTACTCGTCTGAGTCGTTATGCTAGCTCCACCATCATGGATGAGGAGCGCAAGACTAATCGCTTCTATGAAGGCTTGAGAGATGAGTTGAGGTTACTACTTTCGGGGCCGATGACGCAGGGTTTCTTAACCTTGGTCAATACTGCCCGGTCCTTGGAGAAGGACATGAAGAATGTGCAAGCAAAGAAAAGCTTGGGTGATAGGAAATCTGAATTCAAAGTGCCGACTACTTCAAAGTCCGGCTATCGGAGGGCTTTCAAGAAGCATAGGACTTCGGGTCCAGCTCCTTCTGGTGCTTCTGGGGCGACTACGAGTCGGACCCCGGGCGCGTGTTTTACATGTGGAAAGACGGGGCACTTTGCCCGTGACTGTTGGAGCGGACGTCCTAAGTCCGAGAGGAAGCCGGGAGCTACCTATGAAGAGAAGGGAAAGGCGGTGGAGTCGACCGCATCCCATTATGCTCCGGCCCAACCAAGGGTCTACAATCTTGGCCAACAGGAGGCCATTAAATAAGCTGATGTGGTGACAGGTACGGTTTAATTTATAGCAAGTCAATTTCTTTAAATACTTGTTATGCACATGTTACCTTACCACTACTTGTTTAGGATTTGTATTGATTTGTGAAAATCCGGCACGAGCACTCTTCGATACGGGAGCCTCACACTCCTTCTTGT
Source organism: Platanthera guangdongensis (assembly GCA_039583875.1). Taxonomy (NCBI): domain Eukaryota; kingdom Viridiplantae; phylum Streptophyta; class Magnoliopsida; order Asparagales; family Orchidaceae; genus Platanthera; species Platanthera guangdongensis. Next base: position 115,876,295 of record CM077160.1, on the reverse strand, counting down.
CCGAAGGATTTATATCACGCATCGGAGTCCCTTCTTCGATGGCGAAGGATAAGTTGGATGTGTTGTTGCCCAATGGTTGTTCGATGCGAGCGGATAGGATCTGCGATGTTGCGATTCCTATTGGGGAGTAGGAGTTCGACCTGCGGGCGTCTTTACTTCCGTTGGTGGAGTTCGACGTCATATTTGGCATGGACTGGCTCTCGGAGCAGCAGGCCCATATAGATTGCGGTAGCAAGGAAGTCAAGCTGGGAGCAAGTCGTGAGATGACTTTTACGGGCTTAAAGGGGTCGAGCAAGACATTGATGTCTGCTCTTCAGGTGGTGAAGGCGGTTTGTGCTGGAGCAGAACTGTTCTTTACACTAGTGGAGGTTGCAAAGCCGAAGCCCGCGTTGGATTGTATTTCAGTGGTATCGGAATACCCTGATGTGTTCCCCGCAGATCTTCCTGGAGCCCCGCCTCAGCGGGAGATAGATTTTACGATCGAGCTAGTGCCAGGTGCAAAGCCTGTGTCACGATCTCCGTATCGGCTAGCGCCTAAGGAAATGGTGGAGCTGAAAGTTCAACTGTAAGAGTTGTTGGAGCAAGGATATGTGCGCCCGAGTTCTTCCCCTTGGAGCGCACCGGTCCTCTTTGTTAAGAAGAAGGACGGAAGCTTGAGGCTATGTATTGATTATCGAGAGTTAAACAAGCTGACGGAGAAGAACAAGTACCCGATCCTGATGCAGCGATCCAGAGCCGCCCCGCTCTGGCGCAGCCAGAGGAACACGTCTGGCGATCACTACCGGGCTGCAGCCCAAGCACCCCACCCATGACCGCACTTATTCTCAGCGCGACGGGATGTTGAGGCGGGGTCTCGAACCCAGCCCCCTTGATAAAGCCCTCTGGTATAGTGAATGATACCTCTCAGGATTCTTATGTGGATATAGAATCTCTGGATGATGAACTTAATCAGCCAGGTGAGAGTCTTCCTTCACTTACGATAGTGCCTGACTCTCCTGTTGAACCTGAGGATGTGAATAGGACTGAGCCCGTCACTGAGGACGAGGCAATTTTCGCTGACGCTTTTAGTGACGTTGAGGAGATTGGTTACCCTAGTGACCTGGACGAGGATTTCTCCCCCGAGGAATCATCTTCACCCCCCTTCGACGATATTTTAGTCAGGGAGTCGCCTGATGACCCTGAGTCAGAAGACGTTCCGACTGAGTCGGTAGAGTCATCCAATGTTGAAAGTTTACCTGTTACTAAATTAGGTGATGACTTGCTCGGACCCGATATTATTATGGTTGACCCAGAATTAATAGATGTTTCAACGGTATTGGAAGAGTCACCTTGGGATGGTTGTTCAATTTGGGATAATCTTAGTGTGATACATCCGAGAGTTAGTTCATTTACGGTATCAACGCCGCTTAAAAGTCAAGTTAATTTTGATACTCACCGGGATTCAATTTGCCCATCCCATTATTTTGATTGTGACGATGCACCCACTTCATGGGAAGAGTTGGTTAACGAAGGATCTGTCGTTTTGCAAAATTTACACTATGGGGAAAAATTATCTTTGGATGACGGTAGCCCGGAGGGCCAGAAAGATATTTCGTTGATGATAGCTCCTTTACCTGGGGCCCAAAACTGTTTAGAAATTTTGTCGGATACGATTTTGCCTACTTATGATACACTCACTAATTCTGAATTAAATGAAGTATCGAATGAGTTGGAAGACTTGTCGGCTGAGTTTTCAGTGAGGACGAATCCACTGTTTAATTTTTCCTATGATTTTAATGGCCTGCAACCGGAGGCTTGTTCTTGGACGAGTAATCCGCGTTTTGACGTTGAGTGTGACTTAACTTCCCCTACGGAATCACCCATGTCGACTCTCCCTCCGGTTCATTTAACTCGAGTAGATGATTTGTTAGGACACGAGCTAGTCATTCCTAGCCCTTTATATTTGGAGAAGTTTATTATTACCGCCTCCCCATTAGGCTTAATTAGATGGATGTGGGTAAACGTAGTTGGTGACGAGCGTTTTCTGCTGGCTATTCTTTACGAAATTTTTAAATCAAAATTTGATTCCAAATTTAAAACGAAAACGTTATGTTCCACTGAAATAATTTTTGAAGTTAAAGAACCCGTGCCACTTGATATAGTTCCGTTATTTTCTACTATTAATTCTAGTCATGTTGCATATGGGTTCACCCCACATGGTTTTAAGTTAATTAGGTGCATTCTTACCCTTTTAATCCATCAAAATGTGTCCTTTAATTTACTTGCGAGTTTGTGTCAGAAAGTCTCCTACTGTTATGTGGATGATTTGGGTTTGCCTTGTCTCACCCCTGAACGGATGCCCCCGGGTACCTTAAAAATATTAACGAATCGGCAAGTCCATCCTTTGCGAACCTTAAGGGAGTTTGGTAACATCACTTTTCTATTAGAATTTTTCATTGATTGGGGCATAGCTTCTATTTTCATCGTTTTATATTTTACGCTTCATGCTTCTATGCCACTTGAAATGTCTACCTCTCCGTATATATATTCCACTTTGAATTCTATCGGGTTGGGTGGTGCAAGTTTCCCAGGATCATTCTCTTTCTCGGTCTCCATCGGAGGTATGTTGGTTGATGTCGTGGAAACTGTTTTTTCCTTCGTTGGCTAATGCGTTTTTGAGGTCCCCCCAAGACCACTTTTTTTGCCTTGCAGGTTCTTCTTCCCCGTCGACGATCTTCCATGCGAGTACTCACATGCCTACTCATCAGTGATGAGTATTTTTGAGAGGGGGAGGATTGATGGCGCCATGGATCCCCGTCTGAAAGCGTTCGTGGATTGGGACGGTTGTTGTCGCAAGCTCACAGATGGTATTTCTACCTCGACGCCAACGCCGCCGCCAAAGCGTTCGTGTATTGGGACGATTGTGGCCGCAAGCTCACGGATGGGATTTCTACCTCGACGCCAACGTCGCCGCCACTATTAAATAAAATATATAATTATGAATAAAATAATTATAATTATATATTTTATTAAATTGTTATTTTATCGATTGTTATTTTAAACAATCTTATTTCAAGCATTTTAATTTTGTATTGCATGATGTGTGCTTATAACCATCTTACATTTTTTATTCTTCATGCAAACTCTATGCTTTATTTAATTCATGATGGGTGCATATAACAATCATGAGGGTGTTAATTTTCTAAGGTGGAGATTGAGTGGTGTAGCCTATATATAGGCATGGATTGTTTTCATATGGTTAAGTTGAATGAGAATTTGAAATCCTACCTCCAAAAGGAATCTCCCCCCTCTCCCTCCTATTCTAATTTCGGCTCCCTCTCAATCCTAGCCTTCTTTCCCCTCTTGGCCGCCAACCTCCTCTCCCTCCCAAGCCGCCCAACTTCTCCCCCTTCCCCCTTCAAGGAAGAATCCGGCCACCCCTCTCTCTTGGTGGTTAGAGCAAGGTGCTTGTGGTAATCTCCCGTGGATCTCGGCCAAGGCGTGACGAGACGAAGGAGGAAGAGTTTCCTCTCCATCCGGCGTAACTCCGGCGGAACCGTGGAAGAGCGATTCAAGCAAGATAACCGGAATCATCTATTCCGGTTTGGGTAACGAAAATCTCTACCGTTGTGTGTTTTCTCCTCTTGATAGATCTTGTGGCATATGCGTGTTGCGTGGCTTGTGAAGCGTTTGAAATTTCGTGGTTAAATTTTCATTGATATCGTTGGTGTTTTCCTTTTTCCGTTTAAGTTCGTGAGGCGTGGCGGCCCTCGTTTTATTTTGTTGGGAGAGAACCATCCTTCTCCGAATCTTTTGTTTTCGGTGGATTCTCTTTTGGTACAACAACGCTCGACTGAACCGTGTGGGTTCCTTTCGCTTGAGAGGATCTTGGCCTATCGCCTTGGTATTATCTTGAAGGGCTTTGCGAACCCTCCGTCGTCTATGTTTAATGAATATACGAATTGGGTAGTTGCTGCGTTTTTGTTGCTTGAGCGTGACGTGAGAGTTAGCGGAGAGCGTTGCGTTTAGTTATGTCCGTCTCCATAACGTCAAAAAGGGGCAAGCCTACATCAATTTGGTATCAGAGGGAGGTTCTCGTCAATTTCCTAATTGGCACTCCTCCCCCTCTTCAAATTAAAAACAAATAAATTTCAAATTTTAAATTTCAAATTTCGAATTTAAATTTCAAATTTCAAATTTCAAATACAAATTTCAAAATTCAAGTTTCAAAGTTTAAAATTCAAAATTCCAATTTCAAAAAAAATCCAAAATTATGGCCTATGACGTTCACGTTTCCCGGTTGGACTTTTGTTATGATAAAACCATGACTAAGTTTCCCCCTAGGCAATGCAACACTTGTCCTACTTATGACGGTTTAGGGTGTCCTAAAATTTTTAGGGATTGGCTTAAGGGTATAGAACTTCATTTTAAGTGTTACTTATGGGATGACTACGAAAAGGTTAGCTTTGCCCGAGAGCTATTAGTAGGTCGAGCCCGATTATTTTGGTTAAACGAAGAGCGTCGTGTTGGTAGCTATCATTATGCTTGGTCGCACATGCGTAGCCTCCTCTCGGATCAATTTGATCCCGCCTACCTGCGCACTAATAACACCACACCCATTAGTAAGAATAGTTATGGCACCAGACCCGTATCTGCTATAGGAGTGACCCTATGCCTCTGGATAGATCCTATCCCCAGAGAGGTAGTAATACCCAAAGTGTGCCTAGTCCCACCTATAGGGAACATAAGCCATTTAGACTCCAAAATTTGAACTCGAAAGAGGTTACTATTAGGGTGCTTGCTTCTTTAGCCTCGACATCTAAGCCCTCTGGTATAGTGACTGATACCTCTCAGGATTCTTATGTGGATATAGAATCTCTGGATGATGAACTTAATCAGCCAGGTGAGAGTCTTCCTTCACTTACGATAGTGCCTGACTCTCCTGTTGAACCTGAGGATGTGAATAGGACTGAGCCCGTCACTGAGGACGAGGCAATTTTCGCTGACGCTTTTAGTGACGTTGAGGAGATTGGTTACCCTAGTGACCTGGACGAGGATTTCTCCCCCGAGGAATCATCTTCACCCCCCTTCGACGATATTTTAGTCAGGGAGTCGCCTGATGACCCTGAGTCAGAAGACGTTCCGACTGAGTCGGTAGAGTCATCCAATGTTGAAAGTTTACCTCTTACTAAATTAGGTGATGACTTGCTCGGACCCGATATTATTATGGTTGACCCAGAATTAATAGATGTTTCAACGGTATTGGAAGAGTCACCTTGGGATGGTTGTTCAATTTGGGATAATCTTAGTGTGATACATTCGAGAGTTAGTTCATTTACGGTATCAACGCCACTTAAAAGTCAAGTTAATTTTGATACTCACCGGGATTCAATTTGCCCATCCCTTTATTTTGATTGTGACGATGCACCCACTTCATGGGAAGAGTTGGTTAACGAAGGATCTGTCGTTTTGCAAAATTTACACTATGGGGAAAAATTATCTTTGGATGACGGTAGCCCGGAGGGCCAGAAAGATATTTCGTTGATGATAGCTCCTTTACCTGGGGCCCAAAACTGTTTAGAAATTTTGTCGGATACGATTTTGCCTACTTATGATACACTCACTAATTCTGAATTAAATGAAGTATCGAATGAGTTGGAAGACTTGTCGGCTGAGTTTTCAGTGAGGACGAATCCACTGTTTAATTTTTCCTATGATTTTAATGGCCTGCAACCGGAGGCTTGTTCTTGGACGAGTAATCCGTGTTTTGACGTTGAGTGTGACTTAACTTCCCCTACGGAATCACCCATGTCGACTCTCCCTCCGGTTCATTTAACTCGAGTAGATGATTTGTTAGGACACGAGCTAGTCATTCCTAGCCCTTTATATTTGGAGAAGTTTATTATTACCGCCTCCCCATTAGGCTTACTTAGATGGATGTGGGTAAACGTAGTTGGTGACGAGCGTTTTCTGCTGGCTATTCATTACGAAATTTTTAAATCAAAATTTGATTCCAAATTTAAAACGAAAACGTTATGTTCCACTGAAATAATTTTTGAAGTTAAAGAACCCGTGCCACCTGATATAGTTCCGTTATTTTCTACTATTAATTCTAGTCATGTTGCATATGGGTTCACCCCACATGGTTTTAAGTTAATTAGGCGCATTCTTACCCTTTTAATCCATCAAAATGCGTCCTTTAATTTACTTGCGAGTTTGTGTCAGAAAGTCTCCTACTGTTATGTGGATGATTTGGGTTTGGCTTGTCTCACCCCTGAACGGATGCCCCCGAGTACCTTAAAAATATTAACGAATCGGCAAGTCCATCCTTTGCGAACCTTAAGGGAGTTTGGTAACATCACTTTTCTATTAGAATTTTCCATTGATTGGGGCATAGCTTCTATTTTCATCGTTTCATATTTTACGCTTCATGCTTCTATGCCACTTGAAATGTCTACCTCTCAGTATATATATTCCACTTTGAATTCTATCGGGTTGGGTGGTGCAAGTTTCCCAGGATCATTCTCTTTCTCGGTCTCCATCGGAGGTATGTTGGTTGATGTTGTGGAAACTGTTTTTTCCTTCGTTGGCTAATGCGTTTTTGAGGTCCCCCCAAGACCACTTTTTTTTGCCTTGCAGGTTCTTCTTCCCCGTCGACGATCTTCCATGCGAGTACTCACATGCCTACTCATCAGTGATGAGTATTTTTGAGAGGGGGAGGATTGATGGCGCCATGGATCCCCGTCTGAAAGCGTTCGTGGATTGGGACGGTCGTTGCCGCAAGCTCACAGATGGTATTTCTACCTCGACGCCAACGTCGCCGCCAAAGCGTTCGTGTATTGGGACGATTGTGGCCGCAAGCTCACGGATGGGATTTCTACCTCGACGCCAACGTCGCCGCCACTATTAAATAAAATATATAATTATGAATAAAATAATTATAATTATATATTTTATTAAATTATTATTTTATCGATTGTTATTTTAAACAATCTTATTTTAAGCATTTTAATTTTGTATTGCATGATGTGTGCTTATAACCATCTTACATTTTTTATTCTTCATGCAAACTCTATGCTTTATTTAATTCATGATGGGTGCATATAACCATCATGAGGGTGTTAATTTTCTAAGGTGGAGATTGAGTGGTGTAGCCTATATATAGGCATGGATTGTTTTCATATGGTTAAGTTGAATGAGAATTTGAAATCCTACCTCCAAAAGGAATCTCCCCCCTCTCCCTCCTATTCTAATTTTGGCTCCCTCTCAATCCTAGCCTTCTTTCCCCTCTTGGCCGCCAACCTCCTCTCCCTCCCAAGCCGCCCAACTTCTCCCCCTTCCCCCTTCAAGGAAGAATCCGGCCACCCCTCTCTCTTGGTGGTTAGAGCAAGGTGCTTGTGGTAATCTCCCGTGGATCTCGGCCAAGGCGTGACGAGACGAAGGAGGAAGAGTTTCCTCTCCATCCGGCGTAACTCCGGTGGAACCGTGGAAGAGCGATTCAAGCAAGATAACCGGAAAAGCTAAAACACGGCCTGACACGCCCTGTGACACGCCCGTGTCACAGGCCGTGTCCCCCTAAGCGGAAGACAACCGACTCAATCCAACCAGTACACGCCCGTGTGACACGCCCGTGTCACGGCCGTGTACCCGACACGCCCTCAGACACGCCCGTGTCTGAGGCCGTGTACCTCAACAGAAATAATCCCAAATCAACCCGAGACTTCACACGGCCTGGCACACGGCTTGGCACACGCCCGTGTTCCTGGCCGTGTGCACCAGGACACACCCGTGTCCCGCAAACACGCCCTAACCCGAGACGTCGAGCTGAATTTGACGCCCACTGACACGCCCTGTGACACGCCCGTGTCACAGGCCGTGTCCTCACTGGAACTCGATACTCGACGATCGTCGCGTAACACTCGTCGAGCATTCGACACGGCATCCGACACGGCCGTGTCCTGGGCCGTGTGCCCCCTCTCGACGATGTCGAGCGAAAATCGTCGACACCAAGCCCAATCGTCGACACAACCTCGACACGCCCTGCGACACGCCCGTGTCGCAGGCCGTGTCACCTGACACGCCCTGGGACACGCCCGTGTCCCAGGCCGTGTCACCCATGCCTGAACCCGATTTTGCTCAAAATGATTCTCTTGGCTTTGGGGTGTTACAATCCTCCCCCCCCTTCAAATAATTTCGTCCTCGAAATTTGACTCCAAACAGCCAATTGGTCACAACATCACAAAATCATAGCCTCCGCACACACGAACAAACAAACAACACAAACATACATCCCTAGCTTCCACTTGTGCACATTCAGCCACATAAAACCTCAAAACAAAACAACATAAGTTCGCATCACCTTACCATCACACGTGCACCAACATCACGATTTATTCAACATCTCTCAATATAGTGTACATACAACTATATATATAAACATCATGTACATACACCGCATCCATCAAGGTTCGATTCAGTCAAAAATCATCACCTCACACTTCACTTCCGCTCAGCCTCCCGATTTTGAAATTCGCAATTTAAAGATAAATGAAACGCTCGAGGCTGAATTTCACCAACTGAACTTTGCGGCTCTTGCACTTCCATCGCATGCAATCTAGGTTGCGTCCGGGGTGCAGATGAGTCGGCCACTGCTTTTCCCTTTTCTTCATAGGACGCACCCATCTTTTTCTCACTCCCTGGAGGGGCATTCCGACAAAATCTTGCTATATGTCCTTGCTGCCCACAATTATAGCAGATACGTGTATCCACACGTCCTGACCCATAAGTCATCCCCGAAGAAACAGTCGACGGAGCTGATTCCGCCGGCCTAAATCTTTTCTTCTCTTGTCGTCGAAACTCCGATTGCTCCAACTGCGACACTTTCAACTCTGGCTTCTCCGTTGCCCATCTCTTATTCGCTTGTACTCGCTTCATATCCTTCTCCAAGGCACGAGCTGTATCGACCAATGCTTGGAAGCCTTGGCTCACGGAACTCGAAAGTGCCAACCTCAATTCATCCCGCAAGCCTTCATAAAACCGATTTGTCTTTCGCGCTTCCTCCGCAAAGGTAGATCCCGCATATCTCCCTAATCTTGTAAACTCATGCAGGTAGGTATCAATATCTTGCTCACCCTGCACCAAGCGGAGAAACTCATTTTCCATCGCAATCCTCTGCGACACTAGAACATACTTGGCTAGGAATAGTTGGGAGAATTCCTCCATTGAAACTTCCATTAAACCGCGACCTGCCAAGTGGTGCACTTCAATTTCATCCCACCACAATCTCGCATCTCCTTCCAACAGAAAAGTGGCCAACAACACTTTCTGTTCCTCGACCGTCCGAATTGCAGTTAGGATCCTTTTGACTCTTGCCAACCAATCTTCTGCCTGCGTTGGTGAAAGCGCTCCACCAAACGTCGGTGGGTGAAAGTGCATAAAACGTGACAATGCGTCGTCACTCGCTTGCACTTCCACCACCTCGGCAGCATGCTCTTGTCTTCCACCAGGTCTTACCTGTCCAGTTGGTTGTGCTTGTAACACTGCAAGCACTGTCTCCGCCACCACCCGTATGGTCTCTGCCGAGGGAGGCATCGGCGCTTCCACGGGTGCTGCACTCTCATCCGACCGCTGGGGCTCAGACGGCCCAGCTCCATCCCTCGCCACCTATCAATGTACAGAACACCATTAAATTCTTACAAATCATAACGGTACGGGTACATTGACTACACACGCACGCACATCATGTGCATGACATACATTCCTAGTGGACATTCATGAGTTCAATTATGTTCTCTCCTCCCAAACAATCTAAACCTGGCTCTGATACCACTTTGTAACGCCCCCACCTGTCACATGACATATAACGGTGGGTCCGGCCGGGGCCCCACGCCATATAGCACAGACAAGCGAAGGAATCACGTGTGGAAATCAAATTTATGCGTGACCTTAACTCATTCCATTCTAGCGCAGCATATTTTATGTTAGCATGAACTCAACCCAGAATGTCCACCATATATAAAAATCACATTTATATATATACCAACACCAGGAATGTATACAACTCACACACCCTGGCCTTATGGCCTTACAAGTTCCTCTTTCACATCAATGGTTTCGTACATCGGCACGCAGGCCGGCCACACATGAAATCCAACCACGAATCTTCACATAGCCTTCAAGGACTACGAACACCAGGCTAGCCAATCCACTTATTCTTTCCAAACCGCAGCACCTGCAATTCATCATCCAAACCAACACAGAAAACAAAGTAACGGTCAGCATTGCTGACCCATTATAACGACCCTACCCCCTACCCGGGGTAGTGGTTCCTTCCCTGTATACAGTGCTCATCAAGTATCACCAAACATCACCAAACCACATTATAGATAGATCATTCTCTTTATTCCACTAACAAACACATCACATCACAAACGCTGGAGTCCACCAACGCTTCGTGCACTCAGGGCACCTTCTTGGCGTACCGGAATCCACCGTCGTACACCGCTGTCTCTCGAGGTGTTAACTTGTTGGTTGACCGGCCCTAGTCCACCAATCTCGCAAGCTGGCGACATCCCGCCCAAACCACACAGAGGTACACCCTCACAGCATCCAACAACCAGAGTAGGTCGACCCACAACATGTGGTGTAGCACGCCGGGTTTATCTACGCTCCCCAGGCAATGTCTACCCATCGACCCCCCTCCTAATCCGATCGACCCACACCATGTGGTGCAGCAACCCGGGTTTAACTCGGCTCCCCTAGCATTACCACCCATCGATCCCTTCCTAACTAGATCAACCCACACAGGTGGTGTAACAGTCGGGTTTATCACGAGCTCCCCAGGCATGTTACCAATTGATCATCTCATAACCAGGAGCTTTACCAAAGCCTCCTCACATTCATCACAACAGAAATCCGTTTTGCACATCATCAAAGCCACGGAGTCATCTCCGGTTTACCCATGAACATCACCAATCCAGACTACCGGTCCAGATGGGCTTCACACAGCATGCCTATATCGTACTCCATATTTCCGGCTCTAAATGCAGACTCACAAAGGAATCTCTTCCGCAAATCCACCTCTTGGTGGAGGATTCCAAGCACATGATAAAGGAAGGACTTCGATGTCCAAGAAGGAGATCGTTACCCTTGAAGATCGCTTCGGCGCCATGAAGTAGCCGGATGGAAATCACCGCCTCGGCTCTACCTTCACGAATCCGCTCTCGGATCTTCGATCCGCACTCCGCAGCTCCTACAGCAGTTGGAAGACTCCTCCCTTTCCCTCTTGCCTTGGCCTTTCTTCTTCCTCTCTTGGAATGAAGATGAAAAAGAAGAAGGAGAGAAGATAAGAGCATTTATCTTCTAATTCTCGGCCTCCTAGACACATGGACAAAGCCCAGCCCTTGGATCCAGGAAGAGGGAAACAAACGGCTCAGATCTGGCCAGAAAAGCTAAAACACGGCCTGACACGCCCTGTGACACGCCTGTGTCACAGGCCGTGTCCCCCTAAGCGGCAGACAACCGACTCAATCCAACCAGTACACGCCCGTGTGACACGCCCGTGTCACGGCCGTGTACCCGACATGCCCTCAGACACGCCCGTGTCTGAGGCCGTGTACCTCAACAGAAATAATCCCAAATCAACCCGAGACTTCACACGGCCTGGCACACGGCTTGGCACACGCCCGTGTTCCTAGCCGTGTGCACCAGGACACACCCGTGTCCCGCAAACACGCCCTAACCCGAGACGTCGAGCTGAATTTGACGCCCACTGATACGCCCTGTGACACGCCCGTGTCACAGGCCGTGTCCTCACTGGAACTCGATACTCGACGATCGTCGCGTAACACTCGTCGAGCATTCGACACGGCATCCGACACGGCCGTGTCCTGGGCCGTATGCCCCCTCTTTTTATTGTAACGCCCCTAGCCGATCCAACGTGACAACGTCACGGCTCCGCTCTAGGCGACGCTACCGGGCTGCAGCCCAAGCACCCCAACCCCTCTCCCTCCACAGGCGGGTTGTTGGTGGCCACAGCCTCCCTTTGATGAGGTAAACTCGATAGTCAAGCACGCACTACGGGGACTTCCCAGGAGGTCACTCATCCCAGTACTACTCCAGCCCGAGCACGCTTAACTATGGAGTTCTTTCAACTCTCATCACCAATTGAGCTGCGAACTCCATAGTTAAGCGTGCTCGGGCTGGAGTAGTACTGGGATGGGTGACCTCCTGGGAAGTCCCCGTAGTGCGGGCTTGACTATCGAGTTTACCTCATCAAAGGGAGGCTGTGGCCACCAACAACCTGCCTGTGGATGGAGAGGGGTTGGGGTGCTTGGGCTGCAGCCCGGTAGCGTCGCCTAGAGCGGAGCCGTGACGCTGTCACGTTGGATCGACTAGGGGCGTTACATGTACGGTGTGAATATTGATATCTACACTGATCACAAGAGCCTGAAGTATCTTATTGATCAGAAGGATCTGAATATGCGGCAGCGTAGATGGATGGAGTTCCTGGGGGACTATACAGTCAAGATCCACTACGTGCTTGGCAAAGGGAATGCGGTTGCGGACGCGTTGAGTCGCCGAGCCCCAGCTCAAGCCAATTGGCTATCGGTGCATGATGAGCGGTTGGTGCGGGAGTTGGAGGCGTTGGAGATTGTTTGTGTGGACAGGCAATCAAGTGCTGAAACAGTTCTGAATTGGACTAAAGTCCAATATGACCTGGCTGATCGTATTCGGCAGGCTTTGGATATGGATGCTCATATGAAGCAGTTCATGGTAGAGGCTCTGGATGAGTCAAATTCCCAATTCGTCGTGGAGGACAGATTGCTTTGGAGAGACGGTCGTTTGTGCGTCCCAAGTGTGGGCAATTTACGGGTGGAGTTGTTGTACGAGGCGCACCATACCAAGTACTCGATTCACCCGGGGAGCATGAAGATGTACCGTGATGTGAAGAAACTGTTTTGGTGGCCGGGTTTGAAGAAGGATGTGGTGCTATACGTAGCGAAGTGCCAAACCTGTGCCTTGGTAAAGGCGGAGTGCCAAAAGCCGGGAGGATTTCTTAAGTCCTTGCCTATTCCGGAGTGGAAATTTGACGACATCTCTATGGACTTTGTGCACGGTTTGCCAAGGTCGAAAAAGGGGAACGACGCCATTTGGGTGGTTGTTGATCGTTTAACGAAGGTGTCGCATTTTATTCCGCATAGGAAGGATGATCCGGTGGAGAAGTTGGCAAAGCTTTATGTGGATAACATAGTACAGCTTCATGGTGTGCCCCGCAGCATCGTGAGTGACCGAGATGGGCGGTTCACGTCCAATGATTGGAGGCTGGTGCAGCAAATGTTGGGAACAAAGCTGAAATTCAGCACAGCCTTCCATCCGCAAACGGATGGGCAGACCGAGAGGGTCAATAGAACCATGGAAGACATGCTCCGCATGTGTGTCTTGGATTTCGGAAAGCAATGGGAAGACCACCTTTATTTGGTGGAGTTCGTATACAACAATAGCTACCAAGCGAGTATTCAGATGGCGCCTTTCGAGGCCCAATATGGTAGAAAATGTCGCACGCCGTTATCTTGGTTAGAAACGGGCGAGTCAAAGTTGTATAAGCGATCGGAAGTGGAGGGTGCTACTTCTTTGGTGAGAACCATTCGGGAGAGGTTGCTTATCGCTCAGGACCGGCAAGCAAAGTACTATAATGCCAAGCACGGGAATGTGGAGTTCGCTGTGGGCGATTATGTATACTTAAAGATCAAGCCGTTCAAGGGTGTCTCGCGGGTGCGGCGATTGAAAAAGCTAAGCCCGAGGTACCTTAGACCGTTTGAGGTTCTGGAGCGAGTTGGCGAAGCGGCCTATCGGTTGAAGCTTTCAGTGGAGCTTAGTGGTTTACATGATGTATTCCATATTTCGGTACTTCGGAAGGCGGTGCAAGAGCCTACGCAAGTGATCGCAGTTGATCAAGTGCCGGTGGATAGTGGGCTAACGACAAAAGTCAAGCCCGTGCGGATCGAGGACTCGGAGGTCAAGCGGCTACGCAATAAAGAGATCAGGATGGTAAAGGTCCGGTGGGACAATTGCGGTCGTGAGGAGCTCTCTTGGGAGCGAGAGCAGACTATGCTTGACGAATATCCAGAGTTGTTCCGCTCAGGTACAAATTTTGGTTTTGTACATGTCTTTCCTTTATGTAATTTCGTGGACGAAATTATTTTAAGAGGGGGAGAGTTGTAACGCCCCGAAACTCAAAGGAGCAAAGGGGGACGTTTTGGGCCAGTTCGGGTTCTGGCTGCAGGCACACGGCCTGGGACACGGGCGTGTCCCCGGGCGTGTCAAGCCTGTGTCGACACTGAGACGGGAAGTCGACACTTTGGTCTCGACATTGTGTCGAGACTGGGCACACGGCCTGCGACACGGGCGTGTCGCAGGGCGTGTCGACCCGTGTCGACACTTAGCCGCGAAGTCGACACTCTGCTTCGACGAAGTGTCGAGACATGGCACACGGCCTGTGACACGGGCGTGTCGCAGGGCGTGTCGACCCGTATCGACACTCGTCCCGGGAAGTCGACACTTTGGTGTCGACAATGTGTCGAGACAAGGCACACGGCCTAGGACACGGGCGTGTCCAAGGCCGTGTCAACAGGTCGACGATCTTCGCTCGACGAAGTGTCGAGTGTCGAGACCGTGCACACGGCCTGGGGTCCAGGCGTGTTGAGGTGATACGTGTAGGGACACGGGCGTGTCCTAGAAACCGTGCAGTGCTCGGGTTGATTTTGGGGAAAAATGATGGGGTATACGGCCGGCCACACGGTCGTGTCAGGTGGAACACGGGCGTGTCAGCTCGAACACGGGCGTGTTCGATACCCGTGTGAGGTTCCAGGTGATTCGATTTTGACGGCGTATGAGGCACACGGCCCTGGACACGGGCGTGTGCCAGACCGTGTTCGGTCCAGATTGGGCATTTCAGCCCCGAATCGAAGCCGTTCATTTCTTTAACTGAAGATCCAACGGCTGGGGGTTGTTCCTGAAGGGATATACCCGTGAATGGACTTGGAAAACCCTTACATTTCATAACTTCTCATCTTTCTAAAACCTTAGAGAGAGAGGAGAGCCAAGGGAGGAAGAAGGAGCTAGATCCCGCCATTGGAGGAGCTTCAGAGCTCCGAATCGCGAGCCGACTCCGGATCCACGGAGGCAACGCTAGTGCGGTGGTTTTCATCCGATTACTTTTCCATGGCGCCAAAGAGGAATGCAAGGGTAACGATCCTCATCTTGAGCATGAGTAGCTCTCTTTCTTAGCATAGGAAGCCCACTCTCGCGAGTTTGCGGAGAGTTGGAGGCGTTCCTTCGGGTAGATATGTGAAGTCCCCGTTGTTTAGAGTCCGTAAGAGAGAACGGACATAGGCATGATGTGTGAAGCCTACCCGGACATGTTGGTCTGGATCGGTGATGTTGCATTGCATAAATGCTGGAGAAGACTCCGTGCTATTGTTTGTTTTTCGGGTTTTCTACGCGGTAGATTGCAGCAGGGAGCCTTGAGGACTAACCCAAAGGTGCACCCGGAAAACTGTGCGGATACGAGATCTTGCCAACTTGGTAGCCTGAGAGCCAACTTGAACATAATCGGGTTATGTGACTTGTGATGGTAATGGGACTCGGCGGAAGTTTGACCCGCGCAAATGGATTAAATTGTCGTTGCGACGTGAGCACGAGTTAGATGGAACCGTACCCATATCTATGTCGTTCGGGTTAAAGAGACCTAAGGTTACATGGCACTTGCCATTGGCATAGATGAGAGTCTTCGGCGGTCAATGGCTTAAATTGACGTGACCCATGCCGGGAAGACAAATTGCTCATAGGTTTGGTCGTCTAAGTGGCGGTGGTGAGTCTGGAATGTCAATGGCTTTAATTGACGTGACATCGACCGGTTCACCGAGAATGTGCCCTGAGAGCACGGGGCGTGTGGCCGTGCGAGCCAACGTCTGTGATGAATTGGCTATTGATATAAATTGCTCGCTTATGCTAATGAAATGCAGGGAAGGAGCATCGCCGCCCCAAGTTGGGGGCGGGATCGTTATAATTTGGTCAGCATTGCTAACCGTTGCCTTGTTTTGCCACCGTGTGGTGGTTTGTTGCTTGCAGGTGCAGCTGGACCAAGCGGTCAATAGCGGGCTAAAGCCCCTTTTTGCGAAGCCGGCCCTCGAAGGCCCAAATGGAAGTGTTTACTGTTTTATTCATGTATGACCGGCCTGCGTGCCGTGGTTTGTAAAATATGTAATATTCAAGTGAAACATTTTGTAAGGCCTTAAGGCTTGTTTTGGGTATTTTGTATAACATTCCTATTTTGTATTAGTGGACATTCGTGCTTTGATGCTGGGTTCTTGTTTACAACTTTTATAAACTGCTTCTGCTAGAATGCTCTGTGTAGGACATTGAGATTGGTTGGATGGTTTCCATAAGTAACCACCCGGTCTGTCTGTGGCATACGGCGTCGGGCCCCGGCCGGACCTACTGCTTTATGCTATGTGACGGATAGGGGGTGTTACAGTCGACACACAGGACTTGTGTCGACACACAAAAAGCTCAGTCGACAACAACTGTGTCGACACACAGGACTTGTGTCGACACACAGAAATCTCAGTCGACAACAACTGTGTCGACAAACAAAAAGCTCAGTCAACAACAACTGTGTCGACACACAGGACTTGTGTCGACACACACCAGAATTTTTGTTGAAGTCAACTATATCAAGACAAGAAGTATTTGTGTCGACACACAGGACTTGTGTTGACACATTTTACAGGAGCTGTGTCGACATAATTCTTGGTGATGTCGACATAACTTGCATAATGTCGACACAGAACTTCTCTATCTTCTGAATAGTCGACACATCACTTCTCTCCTCACCTAGAACTCCTTAGTAAAACGGTATTGCTGAAAGAAAGAATAGGACACTTATTGAGGCTGGAAAAACACTACTGAGTGAAACTTCTCTCCCAAAATATTTATGGGCTCAGGCAATAAGTACTGCATGTCATGTTCTCAATAGAGCTTCCATCACCAAAAGTCACAAAAAGACACCCTATGAGATTATGAAAGCAGAAAACCAAATATATCCTATTTTAGGATCTTTGGTAGCAAGTGCTATGTACTTAACAATGGTAAGACTTACCTAACTAAGTTTGCTGTCAAATCCCAAGATGATACAGAAACAGTAGTAAGACATACAGGGTCTACAACTTGACTACACAAGTTGTAGAAGAATTTGTTCATGTAGTATTTGATGAATTTAAGCTAATTAACTATGAGCTGTCTAGCAATTCTTATAACTCTACAGGTTTAAAAGAAAAGATGGACATATTAACTGTTAGTGAAGACCAAACTACAAGGCAGAATGAGAAAAATGTTGGTTACTGTCCAATGGGAGTACAAGACTCACAAGTTACTGATGAAGACAATGAAGTACAGCATGATGGGGAGAATGGAGAAGTTCAAACTGTAGAAGGATTGCCTCCAGTAATAAGACATCTAAAGGATCATCCAGCACACCAAATCATTGGTGATCCAAGACATGGTGTTCAAACTAGAAGCAAGAACATGAACATAGTTCTTTGTTCAAGCTTCCTGTCTCAGTTGGAACCCAAAAGATTTGAAGAAGCCATACAGGATTCAAACTGGATTGATGCAATGCTGGAGGAGCTAAATCAATTCAGGAGATATAAAGTATGGAAGCTGGTCCCAAAACCAAAGAATCATAATGTGATTGAGACTAAGTGGATCTACAGGAATAAACTAGATGAAAATGACATCATAGTCAAGAACAAAGCAAGATTAGTTGCCAAGGGCTATAGTCAGGAAGAAGGAATAGACTTTGATCAAACATTTGCTCTAGTGGCAAGATTGGAGGCAATAAGGCTATTCCTTGCCTATGCAGCTTACTAGGGGTTCAAGGTATTTCAAATGGATGTCAAGTCAGCATTTCTAAATGGTAACTTAAAAGAGGAAATCTATGTTGAACAGCCCTCAGGTTTTGTAGATCCACTTTATCCTAATTATGTTTATAGGCTTAAGAAAACCCTATATGGACTGAAACAAGCTCCTAGGGTTTGGTATGAAACATTGTCTACCTTCCTTATTGGGAACAAATTCTCAAGGGGGAAAATAGAAAAGACTCTATTCCTTAGGGAATCAAAAGGCAAGATCATTCTAGTCCAGATATATGTTAATGACATTATCTTTGGATCAACAGAAAATAACCTTTGTAGGAAGTTTGCAAAACTTATGCAATGGAAGTTTGAGATAAGTAGTATGGGTGAGCTTAAATTCTTCTTGGGACTCCAAGTTAGATAGACTGATGATGGCTTGTACATATCCCAGTCTAAGTTCATAAAGGAGTTAATAAAGAAATATGGTATGGAGTCATCCTCCACCATGAGAACTCCTATGGGGTCAAGTATGCATATAGGCAAAGATGATGCAGGAAAACTTGTAGATCAGTCTTTGTATAGAGGGATAATTGGCTCCCTTTTATACTTAACTGCTAGTAGACCAGACATCATGTATGTTATATGTGTCTGTGCTAGGTATCAAGCAAACCCTAAAGAATCTCATTATACTACAGTTAAAAGAATTTTGAGATATCTCAAGGGAACACCTAATCTTGGTCTTTAGTACCCTAAGAATAGAGACTTTCTACTGACAGGTTATTCAGATGCAGACTTTGCAGGATGCAAAGAAGACAGGAAAAGTACTACTGGTACATGTCAGTTTTTAGGTGGAAGATTGGTGTCCTAGAGCAGTAAAAAGCAGACTAGTGTGGCAATATCCACTGCTGAGTCAGAATATGTTGCTGCAGGCAGCTGCTGTGCTCAGCTATTATGGATTCAACATCAACTTGAAGACTATGGTCTCAAGGTAAGTAAAACTCCATTATTTTGTGATTCTACAAGTGCTATTTGTATTGCTAAAAATCCTGTTTCACATAGCAGAACTAAGCAAATAGAAATCAGATTTTACTTCATTAGAGATCATGTAGATAAAGAAGATATATGTTTAGAATTTATCAATACTAATTATCAAATTGCTGACATGTTCACCAAGCCACTGGATGAAACTAAATTCAATCAAAATTGAATTAGGAATGCTGAACATAGAATAGAATGACAAATTTGACTAAGTAATTCTGTGTCGACACATAAAGAAGTCTGTGTCAACACTTAGTAGTTGCTGTCAACACTTCAAGAAATTTGTGTCGACACATCCATAAAGTTGTGTCGACACTTAGAATTTGGTGTCGACACAAAGAATTTCTGACACTTAGTTTGGTGTCGGCACATGAAGTAAATTATGTCGATACATCAAGAAAATTATGTCGACACTCAGTTTGGTGTCGACACATAGTAATAAATACCTCTGTCGAGAACTTAGTAGTCTGTGTCGACACCGTCTCAACAACGTCGACACATTAAGTGTTTGTCAACGCGCCTTTTGACCTTCTGTGTTTAGAAACATATAAATAGGTCAAAAACAAACCCTATCGACTTGCTCACCAAATTCTTGAGATAAAATCCTTGTGTCGACAAATTCTTCCTCTTCCTAATCCAAAATTTCTCTCATTCCCAATGGCGCCCAAACAAGATGAAAACATTAACGAGGGCTATGAACTCGTTCGTGATGCCTTTGACAGTGCGGAACCCGAAATCAAAGCTGTGATTACCCGAATCACAGTCAATGGATTAGAATACCTGGTGTCAGAACCAACAAAGATTTGGAAGAAGGAGATCCTTGAATTTTATGCTGCAACATCTCTGGATTCAACAGAACTAAAGATTAGGTCCTCAGTTCAAGGCACAAAGGTCAAACTCACCTTGAAGAGTTTAAGAAAGACTCTACACCTGCCCAGAGTTCAAGAAGAAGATGAGGTTGCATCTTCCAAGAATAGGGAAGCTCTCCAATGGTGTGGACTGGATCCCGTCACCAAGATTGGATCTTCTATGAATAGAAGGGGGATGAACTCCTAAGGAAAATTTCTTTCTGAAATAGTTGGAAAAGTGATTCTATGCAAACCAAGAGGACATGATAGGATATCTGCCTACATGTTCAGCCTCATGACCAGAGTCATCTTCAGGATCAACACTAACTGGCCTGCAGTAATATTTGAGAAGATAAGAGAAAGCTTCAAGAAACCAAACCTAGGGAGAATACTAAGTCTATATCTGGCTGAGACTATACCTGAAGTGATGCACCAGACAGCAGGATCTAAAATCAACCCCATGAGAAGGATGAATTTAAGAATACTCTCCAGATGGGAAATGGTGCTAACAAAAAATATTCCCACTCCACAAAAATAACTACCATAGAAAAAGAAGAAACAAAACCTCAGGAAACCTGAATCTTCTAGTGATTCAGTAGAATAAGTGACCTTCAGTTCAGATGAAGAACGACCAGAATCTGCAAGTAAATCACCTGCTCTAGATAATATAGATGATGGTCAAGTGCAGGGGGAGCAACTACCTAATAGCACCATGCTCCTAGATCAATTCCAGGGGGAGCCTCATCAAGAGAAAGAGCCAGCTGCACTGGAAAGTGAAATGGCTACTGAAAGTATACTTGAGGTAATCCATGATATTAATCAAGCAGCTATAACTATTGAGCCTGATACACTAACTGTGCTTGTAACTGATGTTGAACAGACAAACCATGACAACATCCCTGCACAGGATATAACAATGGAAGACACATCTGCATTAGATGATGCCCCATTAACTGTACAAGATACAGATGTTCCACCTGTACAAACTCGACAAGAATTCACTCTTGAATAGTTATTTTCTAATATTCAGGAGGCAGGGACTGAGGGGGAGTTGCCTAGGACTGAGAAGGAGCCGCCCTCTAGTCCTAAAGAGCCAGTTGAATTAGACAGTTCCTCAGCTTCTAAAGATGATGAGGCCTCCAAAGCCAAAAAAAAGGAAACTTATGGTTGTCAAGAAGAAGATTTTAATCTACAAGAGGGCTTTGCAAACAGTCACTCAACAACCAGCCCTAGCAGTTAACTACAATTCACTGTTGGTGGCTCTGCAAGTTAAACTAGATGAACAAAGAGCAGCAATGTAGAAATATATGGATGAAAGACACAAAGACCTCCAGTTTACTTTGGCTCAAGACATTAAATCAATAAGATTTGAAGTCAATTAGAATAAGAAGGAGATGACAGATTGCTTCCATAAGGGTGGTAATGCTGTAGTTTATCTAGCCAAGCAGCAACTAGAGGCAAAGACACAGATTGATGATATAGTGGTAAAGCAAGGATATATCCTAGAAAATCAAATTAGAATGAATGAAAATCTTACTGAATCTCATAATGTGATTGTCACAGAACTTCATAATACAGCAACTGCTTTAACTGCAAACATTGCTAAAAATAAGACTGAGTTTGATACACTTCTCAAAGAAACATTGACAGATGTTAGCATTGCTATTCAAGAATCTCAAAAGATAATTTCTGATCAGCTGCTGAAGTTCAGAGCATTCTACAAGGAAGGAACAAATAATCTAGCTAATCAGATAAGGTTCCAAAAGGATTATCTCAGAGATCATGTTGGGAGAGAAGTCATAAAGGGGGAGAGGTTGTTAGTCACTACAGGCACTGATCATGCCAAATGGATAACTAATTCTATCAAAGACACTCTTGGATATCCACCCTTGTGTGATGATAATAATACAGCTGAGTCAGGCATTCAAGCTGCAGGAAATGATGGGGGTCAGCAGGAGGTAGCTCAAATCATATACCCCCCTTCTACTTTGAGGGAATTCAACAACTGGTTCAACAGATGTATAGCCCTCCAGAGGCTGCTAAGAATATTATAATTGAGAAAGTGGAAATGTCTGAGGCTGCATTAAAGAGAGAGCAAAAAGCTCAACTTTCCAAGAAAAGATTTAGAGAGCATGCTAAATCAAAGCCAAATTTTGAAAGATGGAGTCCCACTTCAAGGAACATAATACTCACTGTATGGCAAGCTGTGAAAGATAAAATGCATGATAGAGGCAAGTGGTATTCTGAACTAGAGTGGAACAAGTATCAACAGAGGCAAGATGCCATATATCAGTTTAGAAGAGATCAAAAAGATGGGAAGGTACCTGCTACTGCTGTGAAGCCAAGTAAATACTTCCCTAAGCCTTACCATTATTTTGAAAGGCAGAAGACCAAGGCTGAAGAGCTTAAGAAGAAAGATCTTAAAGGAAAGAAGCCAGCTGAAGACACTGAAACTTGTGTACAAGCAAGGGTTCTATCTGGAAAAGGAATAGTGATCAAGGAGCCTGATCAGCATAGGATAGTTTTACTAGATTTTAACAATGTGTAAATCTATGTAATCTTTTGATTGTTAAACATCTTTGTAATTCAACAAAACTTTGATTCATGTTCAATACATGTTATCATACATTGTGTTGATATAGTATTTTGTTTCTGTCTATGAATTACCATGTCTGAGAAATGTTTTTACATCATTATTTGTGTTTTATTATAAGTGATATATATCATTGACTAAGTGTTATGACTTCTCTAAATAGGGGGAGATTGTTGGGTACATTGGAAAATGTGTGCCAGATTTGGAGAAGCCTCACCTAATTCAATGATATTCATCAAGGTGTATTTGATTTGGTGTTGAGTTTCCATGTGCAGGTTAAGGAAATGAAAGAAAATTTTCTAAGTACAAGTGTAGACACTTGATAAGCATTGTGTTGACACATGGGAAAGGCTGTGTCGACACCAGGAGTCAGTTTGTGTCGACACACAGGACTTTTGTCGACACATAGAGATTCAGTCGATAACAATTATGTCGACACACAGGACTTGTGTCGACACACAGAAAGCTCAGTCGACAACAACTGTGTCGACACACAGGACTTGTGTCGACACACATAAAGCTCAGTCGACAACAAATGTGTCGACACACAGGACTTGTGTCGACACACAGAAAGCTTAGTCAACAACAACTGTGTCGACACACAGGACTTGTGCCGACACACAGGACTTGTGTCGACACACACCAGAATTTTTGTTAAAGTCAACTATGTTAAGACAAGAAGTATTTGTGTTGACACACAGGACTTGTGTCGACACATTTTACAGGAGCTGTGTTAAGAAGATTAAAGTGTGTTGTGTCGACATTATGGGAGTTGTGTCGACATCACCAAGGATTGTGTCGACACATAGTCTATTTGTGTCGACACATTTAAAGGAATTTCTCGACACTTTTCTGACTGAGACAAAGTATAATAAAGTAACTGGTGACTTGACAGCTGTCATGACCAATAAGGCTGTTGCATCTGTCAGAGCTGTCAGAAGGTTGTTATGAACAGGATCAGCCGGTAACCTTGGATGAAGCCTATATAAAGACATGTTCTATCATCAGATAGACAGAGAGCTTGAAGCATAAATGACAGAACCATTCTAAGAAGAAGAAGATAAGTCTTCATCCAGAAGTCATCAAGTCTCTAGCAGATTCGGAACAAGTCTGCAAGAAGAATTCATATTTAATTCTGAAAAGAAAAAGGAAGCTGGATTGAGGATCAACTCCACTTCACAAGAAGATCAACCCTACTTTGTTCAAATTCAAGAAGCTTTGAAGAAGCTAAGACAGGTTGATTCTAAGTTATCTGTTCTATCAAGAACTGATCAAGAAACCTTCATCCCTTTCTCTCTCTACCTAGGTGAAGGATTTATTCTTTTCTATTATCAATTTACTGTATGATCTATTATAGATCTGAGTTGTAAGCCTAAATTATAAAGGCTGAGGTAGGGCTGAGTGCCTAAGGTAGGGGATTAATATCTCTAAGTTGTAGGCCTGTGGAAGAGGCTGAGGTAGGGCCGGTGTGCCTGAGTTGTAGGAGTGTGGACTCACTCTGAGGTAGGATTCTTTGAGAGAATCTAAGCTGTAGGACTTGCTGAAGTCTGAGTTGTAGGAACCATTTAGGGTTCTGAGTTGTAAGATCTGAGGATCTGAGAAGGAAGAAGGAAGTTAGGCCGAATCTAGTATACTGCTAGATAGGCGAATGGGGAAAGTGGATGTACCCATCACTTGGGGAACCACTCCAAAACTGTGTGTATTCTGTGTGTGATGTGTTTATTTTTATTTGTGCTGTGATAGTGTGCATAACAGGTCTTATTGTCATAAATTTGTCTGCCTAAGCAATAAAAAAGAATTGTACTTATTCACCCCCCCCCCCCTCTATGTGTTTAGGTCATCTAGAAACCAATTCTTGCAAGATGTCGACACAGCACAGGAAATGAAGAGGGTCAGCAGGAGGTAGCTCAAATCATATACCCCCTTCTAACTTTGAGGGAATTCAACAACTGGTTCAACAGATGTATAGCCCTCCAGAGGCTGCTAAGAATGTTATAATTGATAAAGTGAAAATGTTTGAGGATGCATTAAAGAGAGAGCAAGAAGCTCAACTTTCCAAGAAGATTAAAGTATGTTGTGTCGACATTATGGGAGCTATGTCGACATCACCAAGGATTGTGTCGACACATAGTCGATTTGTGTCGACACATTTAAAGGAATGTCTCGACACTTTGCTGACTGAGACAAAGTATAATAAAGTAACTGGTGACTTGACAGCTATCATGACCAACAAGGCTGTTGCATCTGTCAGGGCTGTCAGAAGGTTGTTATAAACCGGATAAGCCGGTAATCTTGGATAAAGCCTATATAAAGACATGTTCTATCATCAGATAGACAGATAGCTTGAAGCATAAACGACAGAACCATTCTATGAAGAAGAAGAGAAGTCTTCATCTAGAAGTCATCAAGTCTCTAGCAGATCCTGAACGAGTTTGCAAGAAAAATTCAGATTTAATTCTGAAAAGAAGAAGGAAGCTGGATTGAGGATCAACTCCACTTCACAAGAAGATCAACCCTACTTTGTTCAAATTCAAGAAGCTTTGAAGAAGCTAAGACAGGTTGATTCTAAGTTATCTGTTCTATCAAGAGCTGATCAAGAAACCTTCATCCCTTTCTCTCTCTACCTGGGTGAAGGATTTATTCTTTTCTATTATCAATTTACTGTAGTATCTATTATAGATCTGAGTTGTAAGTCTAAATTATAAAGGCTGAGGTAGGGCTGAGTGCCTGAGGTAGGGGATTAATATCTCTGAGTTGTAGGCCTATGGAAGAGGATGAGGTAGGGCATGTGTGCCTGAGTTGTAGGAGTGTGGACTCACTCTGAGGTAGGATTCTTTGAGAGAATCTGAGCTGTAGGACTTGCTGAAGTCTGAGTTGTAGGAACCATTCAGGGTTTTGAGTTGTAAGATCTGAGGATAGGAGAAGGAAGAAGGAAGTTAGGTTGAATCTAGTATACTGTTAGAAAGGCTAAGGGGGAAAGTGGATGTACCCATCACTTGGGGAACCACTATAAAACTGTGTGTATTCTGTGTGTGATGTGTTTAATTTTATCTGTGTTGTGACAGTGTGCATAACAGGTATTATTATCATAAATTTTTCTGCCTAAGCAATAAAAAAGAATTGTACCTATTCACCCCCCCTCTAGGTGTTTAAGTCATCTAGAAACCAATTCTTACAAGTGGTATCAGAGCCAGGTTCCTCAAGAAATAGACTTAACAGTCTAAGTAGATCTGTAAGGCAGTTAACATTAAGACAAAATGGGTTCAGGAGAAAATCACAAGGAACTTGGATCCATGAAGTTACCCATCTGTAGGAAATATTTTTTTTGTATATGGAAGGAGAGAGTCAGATTGTTTATGGAAGCATCTGATCCAATTCTTTCAGTATGGACCCAAGAAGGACCGTTTGTACAATTCTCCATTGATCAACATAAAGGTGGCTGCACGCATCCTTAGGCGTCATACTTCTATTGGGTCTTCTAGCAGCAGTTGGTACTTTAAGTAGGTAACCAGTGGACTAATCCAAGATTCTTCCAGCTCGTCGATCTCTGCAATCTCCCATGGTCCTTGGACACTGGGAAAGACGATTTCTTCTACTCGGCGCCTCCTTGACTGATACTGAGAAGGTGACATGGCCAGTTTTGATAGAGCATCTGCTCGGGAATTCTGTTCCCTAGGGATGTGAAGGATCTGAACTTACGGTATCCTAAGCAGGAGAGACTTTACAAGTGAGAGGTACTTTGTTAGCTACTCGTTTTTCACTTCGTTGT
Organism: Platanthera guangdongensis; assembly: GCA_039583875.1. NCBI lineage: Eukaryota > Viridiplantae > Streptophyta > Magnoliopsida > Asparagales > Orchidaceae > Platanthera > Platanthera guangdongensis. The sequence continues at coordinate 115,850,153 of CM077160.1, read as the reverse complement.
CTCCTTCTACTTTGGAGACAATGAGCTGAGAGTATGAGTAGACTATCAATCCTTTGATGTGGCAGTCGATGGCGAGCCTGAGTCCTGCAATTAAAGCTTCGTACTCGACGACATTGTTTGTGGAGGGGAACTTCAATCAGAGCCCATAATCTAAAGTGACAAGCTCTGGGCTTATGAGAAGAAATCCTGCTCCTGCGCCTTCGATCCCAGACGCTCCATCGACGTATATAGTCCAACGCTGATCGGGTTCAACTTGCGCGCTCTTTATCTCTGCTGGTAGGGTACTTTCAACAACAAAATCTGCCAAGACTTGTGACTTGATGACGTGGCGCGGTAAGAAGTGGATGTTGAATTCGACTAACTCGACCGCCCACTTGACCAATCGGTCGAACACCTCTGGTTTCTGGAGGATTGCGCGAAGAGGTAACTCAGTCAACACTTTGATTGTATGGGCTTGAAAGTAGGGATGAAATTTCCTGGATAAGAAGACGACTGCTAGGGATGTCTTGTTTACATTTGGATATTGAGTTTCTGCATCTGTGGAGATTTTATTGAGGTAGTAGACGGGGTGTTGGATTTCCCCTTCATCTCTTACCAACATGGAACTTAGCGTCGTGGGTATGACAGCGAGGTACAAGAAAAGTGTTTCTCCGGGAGTAGGCTTTGACAGAAGCGGAGGAGAGGCCAGGTACTGCTTCAAAGCCTCGAAGGAGGCCTAGCACTCGTCCGTCCACTGGAACCCTGCGATCCTGGCTCCTCTGAGAATCTTGAAGAAAGGGAGATACTTATCTCCATCCCGTGCCAAGAACCAGGAGAGTGTTGTAATTCTTCCATTCAAACACTGCACTTCTTTGAGGGACCGAGGCGGTGACATCTCCTCTAGAGCTTTGATCTTTTCATGGTTAGCCACTATTCCCCGCTGTGTTACCATTAATCCTAGGAACTTCCCAGGAATAACCCCAAATGCACATTTACTGGGGTTGAGCATCATACCATACTGGTGGAGGATTTTGAAGCAGTTTTCAAGGTCTTTCAGGTGGTCTTCTCGACGAATGCTTTTAACGAGCATATCGTACACATACACTTTCATAGACTTGCCAATGAGTTTTTTGAAAACCTTGTTCATGAGCCGCTAATAGGTTGATCCTGCATTTTTGAGCCCGAATGGCATCACTTTGTAACAGTAGATTCCTTTGTCAGTTTGGAATGTTGTGTGCTCTTTGTCCGTAGGATTCATTCGGATCTGGTTGTAGCCGGAGTAGGCAAACATGAAGCTGAGGAGTCGGTGCCTGGCAGTCGAATCGACTAAGTGAGGTTGGTGTAGTCCACACACATCCTCCACTTCTCGGAAGACTTCTTTACCATAACGATGTTGGCCAGCCAGGAGGGGTACTCAACCTCTCGGATGAACTGGGCATTAAGGAGCATTTGTAATTCCTCTTCAATTTCTTGGAGCCATTCCGGAGCAAAGTTTCGCTTCTTTTGGATGATGTGTTTGCAAGCCTGGTTTATGTTGAGGGAATGCTTGATGACTTGAGGATCTATGCCAGGTATATCCTTGGGAGCCCAAGCAAAGATATCCTTGTTCTTGTAGAGATAAGCTATCAGTTTCTCCTTTTCCTACTGTGGCAGGAGGGAGCCAAGCTAGATGGTGCGAGCAAGAGCAGTTGGTGACAGTGGGACTTCGACAAATCCTTTGATAGGCATTCCCCACTGCAGAATCGCCTCATCACATAGATCGAAGTCATCAATATTCAGAGTCATTGCTTTGACAGGTTGTGCCTGCTTTGAGTAATAGGTCCTAGCGACCTCCTAGATCACACGTACAACTCTGATCCCTCCAGTAGTGGGAAACTTCATCACGAGATGGGGAATTGAGGGGATGGCTTTGAAAATGGACTGGAAAGGTCTTTCGAAGATTGCACTGTAAGCTGAGCTTGAATCCACCACAAAAAACTAGACTTGATGTGTGGTCTGCCTTGGGAACTCTGCCATAGTAACTGGTAGGGTAATCATTCCCAGCACCTGGACTGGATGGTTGTCAAATCCGTACGCTAGTCACGCGGTTGGTGTCAGATGCTGCTTGGAAAGCTTCATGTTCTGAAGGGTGGAGGAGAACGGGACGTCGAGCTTCTGTTGTCGATGAGGATTCGCTTGACATTATAGCAGGGATCCCCAATCTCGACGCTGATTACGAGAGGGTCTTGTTGAGGTGTTCGGCGCCCCTCGAGGTCTTCATCTCCTAAAGTTATGGTGGTGTCTTGCCTGCAATTTGTATCTTCATGAATGCCCCTGCGTACATACCGAGAGTATCTGTACGGAAAGGACGGGTGATCCGACAATGGTCTCGATGTTTTTGACCATCTGCCTACCACCGGATCCTCCTTGCGAGGCATTTTGCTGATATCTGGGTGGCCTAGGTGGATCTTGTTGGTCTTGTAGGCGCTCCTGCAAAAATCTTCCGAGCAGCCCTAGGCGAACATGACGCTCGATTTCCTCCTTCAAGCGGGCACAATCTTCAATAGTGTGCTCGGTGCTTCGATGAAACTTGTAGTATTTAGACTGGTCGTTCCTGGGATTATGTGTCGGCTATTTAGGATTGCCAACAAACTCGAGCGACAACACATTGAAGAGTTTCCCTCTTTCACAGATGCGGCAGGGGCGGCGGTGGGGAGTTCGGCGTTGCGAATCGGGAAAACATGGCCACAAAAAAAATAAGGGAATTGTTATTTCCACCACACAATTGGATTTTCATATCCGGAATAATACAAATTTTAGCACTTTTCCTCCTAAACCCACTTGATACTTGTACCTGACACAAACTTCGTTTCTGTTTCTCTCAAGTCCTAAACTCCCACAGCCGAACCTGCGCCTCTCCACTCGCAGTATCTTGTCGGCAGTCCGATAATATCCCGCCGCACGTGGTGCCCTCCATTCAGTCGTGTCTTTCGCCCATCTCCTCGCCGGCGCTTCCTTTCTCCTACGACGTCTGACGCCCCTTATATTTCGCCACAACCCTCCGACCATTCCTGACTCCAGATGAACATGTGAAAATATTTTTCTTTATATGAGAGAAATACATATATCGGAGAAATACAAAGCACTCGTATTTGACATGAAAGAGTGCAGTGATTATTGTCACGAAAACAAGCAAACTATTCTCAAGTGTGCTAAAAAGGTTATTTTGACTACCATAATGCTCTGAGAATAGTCGCACAACGAGCAACTCGTATGGCCCCTGGTTCATTCTGGATTGCGTAGAGTACGTTGGTGCACGTGGTGTTGAGGGGAGTATAATCCCGAGGCGGCTGATCTCTTTGACGATCACGTCGGCGTTGCCGTCCTGACGTTCTTCTTGGAATCTTCCTTCTTGGTGTTGAGGGGCCGGCTCTTTCTCCCTCTTGCGCTTTTGGTTCCCGTCAAACTGTTGATGATGATCTTCAATAGCCTCATCGACTGTGATTTGCACCTCTATGCGGTGTATGAGGTCGGGGTAGCTAGGGACGGTTTCCCTCAATAACGCTGAGTAGAAGCCGCTAGGACGGAGACCCCCGAGGAACACTCCTCGTAACAGTTCTGGGTCAACACCTGGGATCTGGCGAACTTCTGCAGAGAACCTGTAGAAGAAGTCCTTAAAAGACTCTACTTCATTCTGGTGGATACCTGATAAGTGGGAAGGGTTGCGGACGATCCTCTGATTTGCTATAAACTAATCCGCGAACTATCTCGTTAGCTTTGTGAAGTTGGAAATGGTTCCCACCCTCAAGGAGTGAAACCATATTCGGGCTTGCCCCTTAAGAGTGGCCAGGAACACTTGGCAGAGTAACTGATCAGGTGCGTTGTAAATCCTCATGATAGTGGTGAAGTGGTTGACATGTTCCAATAGATCGTCTGTTCCAACGAATCGTCTGTTCCATCGAACGTCTCGATGTTCGGCAGCTTGAAACCATGAGTAATTGGATGAGCCAGGATTTACGGTGCGAGGGGGAGCCTTGGCAGAGTGGTCGGCGAGCATGAATATCCCGTCGGCTAGCTTGCCGGTATTCTTCTGCGACCACCTCCCGAATTTCTTCCCGGGTGAACCTTTCGGGAGGGGGAAGTCGGGCCTCGTCCCCCTAGTGGTGGTGGTGTCGCCCAGTTTCGGTTCCTCCATGAGCCTGGTGAGAGGAGCTGTCGGCATCAGAGTATTCTTCGGGCACCTCTTGTCTTGGATCTTCTTGCGCCCTGCCGTGATTTGGCAGTGGAGGGTTGACTAGTGCTAGAGGAGGAGCAGGAGGTGCTCCCAGATTCCTAAGTAGAGCAAGCATTTCAGTTTGTTGCTCCTCCATTTGTCAAACTCGCCCCTTGAGGGCAGTGACAGGAGCAAAAGCGGCTTCAGGCGGTCAATGGCACGTCCACGAGAGAATGGGAGCGTGTTGGTTTAGTGTGTCCTTCTGGGACGGATCCTTCAGTTGTCCGGGTACTTATTTTCGACATTGAAGCTGAGCTTGGATGTTGCAAAGAGGAAGGTCTTGACTTTTGAAGGATGTTGGGAATAGTGGTTCCCACAGACGGCGTCAAACTATTGCGGACTAACTCGGCATCCCAGTCGAACCAGAATAAACTAGACCACCTTAACTCTCGGGACGGTTGAGCGGAGCAATGAAGATTGAGAGTTGGATGTTGAAAAAAACACGTGAAATCTGTGAGGAAGGTCTTGAGGCCGCTCCTCTTTGGAGGTGAAGGATCGCAACGGGTTGGGAATAGTGGTTCGCCACAGACTTGGCGTCAAACTATTGCGGAGCTCTGTCCTAACTCGGTAGCGAAAAGGTGAGAAATCCCAGTCGAACCAGAATAAACTGAAGGCACACGGCCTGGGACAGAGCACCTTAACTCAAAGTCTGGACGGTTGAGCGCGTCGCAGGGCGTGTCGACCCTCGACACACAGTCAATGAAGATTCGTTGAGACGGGCGTGTCGTTGACCCGTGTCGATGATCGTCAAGGCAATCGTCGAGATTCACTAACGTGGACAAAATACGGGCTCAGGCCGTGTCACTCGTGAACGAAAAACGGCCTGGGGGCCCAGGCGTGTCGTGACACCCGGATCTGTGTAGGTACACGACGGCCGTGTCAGCAAAGTCCACTATCGATTCCCGTGTTGCAGTTACAACGGGCGTGTATGTTTGGCATTTCAGAAGCGTTCGTTTTCGAGGGCGACTGAGAGGCGGGTTTGACGAAAAATCCATTCTTTCTTACCTTTTCATCTCTCCAAATCCTCCTCGTTATAATTTGGAGTGCGGTGGGTGATAGCAAGAATTTCTGACTCGCAACGGGCAATAGGCTGTCCCCGCCAAGGGAGTGCTAGATGCTAACTTGAAGTCCGGCTGGTGTACTAACCCAAAGGTGAGCGCGGATATGAGATCTTGATGGTCGTCTGGGACTCTTGCCTTTCTACCTGCATTGTGACACTTGGGGACTTTGACGTTCCTCCAAGTGCCGGAGACAAAATTGTTTGGCCGTCCAAAGGGGATGGTGGTGAAGCGAGTCGGTAGACTTAGACTACGGGTGTGTGGCCGTTGGCCTCCGCCTGTGATGTAGTGGCTATATATATATTGCTCGCTTGTGCTAATGAAATGCAGGGAAGGAGCATCACCGCCCCGAGTTAGGGGTGGGATCGTTATAATTTGGTCAATTGCTGACCGTTGCCTTGTTTGGCCACCGTGCGGTGATTTGTTGTTCGGCAGCTGGAGCTCTGCTCCTAAGGAAGAAGAAGACTCCGGTAGCGAAAAGGTGAGAAATGAGGTATACATTCCTAGCTGGGGCTTGATCCTTTTATAAAGCCTCTGTGTAGTAGGAGGTTAGATGGTCCATACGTAACCACCCGGTCTGTCTGTGGTATATGGCGTCGGGCCCCGGCCGGACCACTATACTTAGGGTGTTACAGTTAGTGGGTGGTTACCTGATGATCGGATGGCGACAGATGCACAATAGTGATCAGACGGTGGACAACATGCAAGCAGCGGCGGTGGTTGGCGGTGGCTGCGGTTGGTGGCAGCGGGCGGTGGCCGGCGGCAGGAGGGCGGCGGATGGCTTCCGTTGATGGTGGCGGGAGGCGGCGGTGGCGGCAGGCGGCGACGGCGGTAGGCGGCGGCGGTAGTTGTTGAGTGTGAGGCCCCCATGATTTCTCCAAATGTGGTGGAGATCATGGGGAGTGTATTGACCGGTCAACCCCATGATCTCCACAATAGGAGAGATTATTGGGGAGATGGTTAAGTACACACCCAAGCCTATAAATGGGGCTTAATTCTCATCACCCTCCTTAGCGAAGTGATGAGCTAAGGATATATCAGGAAGCGCAAGAAGAACAAGGCACAAGTATGTAAGAGAGTATGGAAAGCCTACCTTCTGAGGTATCCACCTGGATCTATTTATAGTTTTCTGAAAATGGTCTGCAAAGAGAACCTCTGTTGTCCTAAACAGCTATATGCAGTCCAGATTGGCCTACGAATAGCGTAACTCCGCTGTTCTGAAGGGCTAAGGGCAGACCAGTGGGGAAAAATGGTAAAAAATACATAATACAACACTGGGCGAGTGGATCTAGAAAACCTCCACTCGCAAGGGGTGACGAGTGCCCGATGGTGCTAGCACTTGTCGCTTCCCTATAGACCTAGGCGAGTGCGAGCCCGAAAATTCCCCACTCGCCAACTGCCTGTCAAGATCCCTAGGCTAGTTCGAGCCCGGTGCTCCACTCGCCAATTTTTCCACTCCACCCCACCTAGGCGAGCCGATGGGGCTGCCGAGATCATACTCAAATCTAGAAAGGAAGCGTTGAGTGTATAGGCTTCACTCAATGCCAAGGAAAAGGTGTGTTGAGTGCCTGGGCTTCACTCAGTACCAAGGAAGAGGAAGCATTGAGTGAGGTAGCCTCCCTCGATGCTCGACACCAGAGCAAATGGCGTCGAGTGGACCCAATGCCAGATGCGAGTGGACCAGACGCCGGGAGCTTAGCTGGTATAGGACTTGGCTATCTGGCTCCTGTCGAACTCCACTCGCCGGATATGGGGTTGTACAAAATCCCCGTTCTTTGCGAAGTTTCCCTAAGATTGGAAAGAAACATCCAACCCCAAGAGATCGGTGAGTGGCTCAGCAAGTAAAATTGAATCTTTTGGTGGGCTCCACCAGCGGCTATATATATGTGTCTGTGTACCTGGGCGGAGTTTGTCATTCCCCTTACTCTGACCTGCCGAGATGCCTCTTTCCAAAGAGCCCCAAGGGATGCTAGACCGAGCCCACGGGCTCAACATTGCTCGCGCCACTAACCTGGTTGCTTTCACTCTTGGCGCTTTACTGCGCGAGCCTACCAATCCTCAGCCCGCCAAAAAGGCCAAGACCGCCCCAAAAACTATCGGGGCAGTCTGCCATAATCTGGTCTCCCCCCAGATAATGGACTCACTTACCCCTCCGGGCCAGCTCCTGAGCTCAAAGGAAACGAGAATGTGGAGGTTCATGCTGACCCGGACAATCACCAAGCTAACAACGAGACTTCCACGCCACGAGTAGACTCCCCCCGCAATGACTCGCGACCTCGAACTCCCCCTACTCACAAGCGAGGCCCATCTCCCCCTTTGGGACCACAGGGCTGGACTCGCTGAAATTGAACTTGCAAATCTGAGCACTTTGTCGACAGCCTACACCTGCTACTGCACTCGCGGGGGGAGTTGGCGGGGTCATCCCTGTCACGAACTTCAATCTGATCTCCCCCGACTCACAAGCTCAGGGTCATGGCAAGAACCTTGACCTGCCCCTGCCTACACTTTTCGGGGGCAGCGGAGCTCATACCATAAGCTCTACCATCTGATCGACATCTCGCATAGTTCCTTTGAAGCACTCGCCCTTTGTACAATTCATCTTGATTGTCTTTGCAAATCTTCCCGGCCAATCTGAATCTGAAGAGTCCTCTGAGCCAGCCCATCAATCGCCAACCCTTCCCCCAGCATGATAGAGAACTTCCTGGACATCTCGCTAGACTCAGCCAAGCTGAGGAGGCGAGTCGTCGAGGTCCTCAATAAGCAGGCACGCGCGCTGCGCAGGATGTAGGAGGGGAGCAATCTCGACGAGCAGAGGCTGCAGGTACAGGAGCAAGACTACGTTCTGCTTGCGGATGAGGTGAAACGCCTCTCGTCCAGCGGGATGACATCCCCCATACCTCTCATGGACAGGATTAATGAGAATATGCAGTTCATCCACCACGATCTGGAACTAGTCCGCGAGTTCAACAACTCGCACCGACCTCCGGGGATGGGGACGCGATGCTGGGGGTATGTGGAAATGGCTCCCTAGCTGAGCCTACCGGCACTCGCCCCCCAGCCCCCACCTCGCATGTGGTAGAATAATTCTGCATATTGTTGTACTTTCCTTTTATGTACTGCGAGAACCCCCTGTCTGTTACAACTTGGACAATTTTTTTGATTTTACTGTTTATTGGTTCTGCATAATACATTGCGCTTTAAGTTCAGCTCGCCATAGATAGAGCAGGTCACAGGGGTCGGAGAGTCGGAGTTGGCGAGTCGGGGTCGGCAAGCCAGACTGACCGGTCGGCATGACATTAATGTTGTTTTCTATAAAAAGGCCCCATCACCAACCTCAGACTATCGCCTTTACTGCTTACTCTTACTCCCCTCTCCTTGCACTTCTCGCCACCTCGACTCGCGCTATAACCACTGTAAACATGGGAAAAAATCATCCCAATGCCGACGGGAGGTCAAAATGTGCTCGGCAATTCGCCGAGTACAACTTTTATGAAGGAAACACCAGTGAGAAGGAGCTCACGGAATTCAACGCCACATACGTCCCCGCGGGGTTTTCCGCGCGCCGACCTGCGGTAGGCAAGGGCATCAATTCCTTCTATGAGGATGAGCTCACCTTCCCCATCTCGCACTTCGACGTGGGGTTGCGCCTACCCCTATGGCTGTAAATCCGTCAAATCCTGAAATACTTCGGGGCGGTTCCCGTCCAGCTGAATCTGAAAACGGTCTGCAAACAGCCAACCTACCCTGTTCCAAACAGCTATATGCAGTCCATATTGGCCTGCCAACAGCATAACTCCTCTATTCTGAAGGGCTAAGGGCAGGCCAGTGGGAGCAAAATGGTAAAAAATACATCATGTAACACTGGGTGAGTGGATCTAGAAAACCTCCACTCGCACGGGGTGGCGAGTGCCCAATGGTGCTAGCACTCGCCACCTCCCTATGGCCTTAGGAGAGTGCGAGCCCGAAAATGCCCCACTCGCCAACTGCCTACCGAGATCCCAGGGCGAGTGCGAGCCTACTGCTCCACTGGCCAACTGTTCCACTCCACCCAACTGGGTGAGCAGACGGGGCTGCCGAGATCATACTCAATGCCAAAAAGGAAGCGTTTAGTATCAAGACTTTACTCAACACCAAGGAAAAAGGAGTGTTGAGTGTCAGGGCTTCACTCAACGCCAAGGAAAAGGAAGCGTTGAGTCAGGTAGCCTCACTTGACGCTCGACGCCAGAGCGAATAGCGTCGAGTGGACCCGATTCCAAATGTGAGTGGACCCGACGAAGGGAGCTTGGCTGGTCTGGGACTTGGCTGGTCTGGCTCCTTTCGAACTCCACTCACCGTATATGGGGTTGTAAACAATCTCAGCTCTTTGCGTGGTTTCCCCATGCTCGAAAAGAAACATCCAACCCCAAGAGATCAGCGAGCCCAAGGGAATCTTTTGGTGGGCTCCACCAAAGGCTATATATATGCGCTTGCGTACCTAGGCGACGTTTGTCATTCCCCTTACTCTGACCCTACCAAGATGCCTCTTTCCAAAGAGCTCTAAGAGAGGCTAGACCGAGCCCGCGGCTCAACGCTGCTCGCGCCCCTAGCCTGGTTGTTGTCACTCCTGGTGCTTTACCGCGTGAGCCTACCAATCCTCCGAATGCCAAAAGGCCAAGTACACTCCAAAAACTGTCAGGGCAGTCTACCATGATCTGGTCTCCAATCCAGATAATGGACTCGCTTCCTCCACCACTCCAGATAATAGACTCACTTTCAGGGGGAGTTCGAGGCCGCGAGTCATCGCGGAGGGAGTTGACTCGTGGACTTCCTAAATCACCTAGAGGGGGTGAATAGGTGAATTTTGCGTATTTTGTGGAATAAAAACATTAGAGAAAACAATAAAGAAAATAATCAAGCACAATCCAGACGACACAATGAATTTATATTTGTTCCCCAATCTTGGGTACGTCCACTCACCACCTCACCAATTTAGCACCACGGCTAGCCTCGGCTACTTCACTATATCACGGATTACAACAATCCTACAACTCTGAGCAACTCTCCTACAACTCAGAGATAACACAATCCTACAAACTCGATCCCACAAAATGGGATCTACACTCAGAAGGACAAACTTCCTACAATCTCGAGACAAGGCTCCTACAAGAGTTAAAGTAAATGTTACAATAACAAAAGAAACTTTATACTTGCAAATCTGAAATCTTCAAGGTTCTTCCTTCTTGAAAACTGAAAATCTTGGTGAAGATGTTGAGGAAGAAATCCCGAAAAAACGTCGATCTGAAATGCTTAGGATCCGACACGATCAAGTATATGTTTGAAGATCTTGAATCTATGATCTGTCGAATCTTTTCTTCTTGGAATCGCCGGATCGAGAGATGAGCAACAATGAAGAATGATGTTGGCGGCGCGGCTTCTCCCGATTTGAAAGTGCGATGCGATTCTGAATCCTGTAATTAGGGTTAGCGATTCCTCTGAAAAATACCTTATATAGAACATCGTCTAATGGTCAAAAACCATTCAGGAAAGATCCACGTCGATAAAACATGCGAGACTTAGATCATTTCAACATTCCGTCAGACAGATTTAAAAAGAATTTTTTCTACAACTTCATTTCTCGAGAAAACTTATTTTTCTCGAGAAGAATTTCCTTTCTCGAGAAATGATATGGCTTTCTCGATAAATTTACTTAACGAGAATTCTTTGAAGTGAAATACTGATTTCTCGAGAGGAAACTTGATTTCTAGAGAAATGATTTGCTTTCTCGAGAAATGACATGGTTTTCTCGAGAAATTTACTTAACCCAAAATCTTTGAACTAAAGTACTTATTTCTCGAGAAAGAACCTGGTTTCTCGAGAAAAAGAATTAGCTTCTCAAGAAATGAATTTGACTTCTCGAGAACTATTTTGCTTTCTCGAGAAATTGACTTGGCTTCTCGAGAAAATACTTAGTGCAAAATATTTGAACTGAAGGACTTATTTCTCGAGAAAGAACTTGATGTCTCAAGAAATAGACTTGACTTCTCGAGAAACACTTCTGACTTCTCGAGAACTACTTTCCTTTCTCGAGAAATGAATTTGGTTTCTCGAGAAATCTTCAGGACTTTTCTCGAGAAAAGGCTTAGAGATAGTTTAAGACAATTTTCCGAGAAGTCTAATGGTTTCTCGAGAACAGCTTGGCTTTCTCCAGAAATGTATTTAGGCTTCTCGAGAAATGAATTTCCTTTCTCAAGAAATTGACTTAGAAAAAATTTTCTGAAAAATTAATTTTGCTTTGTTGAAAACCAGCAACTCTTCCTTTCTTCCATTTCTTTAGTACTTAAAAACGAAGTGCATTCCAATAGAGAGGTTACACCTGAGTCCACACCATGAGTCACACAATGAAGGATTACATTGTATGGTCCTGTGTTTAGTGACTCATTGTAAACTAACATTGGTATACACTTAGCAATAATGACCTGCAAGCACTCAACTAAAGAATAGCATCAAATACATACTTCATTCATCTTAGTTCAAGGGTGACTTCACACAAATCTAGGTTATTGTGGATACAATACCCAACAATCTCCCCCTATTTGCAGAAGTCAGAATCATCTACACTAAGGTGAATTATTTCAAGATAATTAAAGAATTAACTAATAGATAAAATAATATACGTCATGACAGATAAGAAATAATTAGATCATCAAAATTCAAAATTTTATATATTGAGAAACTGTCTATAGAATTATCTTCGTCCATAAAATTCTATAATACTGATAATCTCAAATCATTTGTATTATTACTGGTGCTGTCGTTCATTCTTCTCTTGCTGTATTTTCTGAAAACTAAAGGTCTTGTGATAGTACTTTGGAGGACGACGAGTAGCATTAGGATTATTATGGTCAAATTCACGATCATAAATCCTTCTTTCTGTCATTGACTTCTCATATAGCTCTCACTCCTTATCACTGTAATGATCATCCTTATTTTCATTAAATTTCACAACTAGCTTCAGAGTGTCCAAAATAAGAGACTTAGGGGCTGGACTCCAAACTTCGGCAAATTCCTATTCTTTCCTTTTAACAGCTCCTTGACTGGTGTTACATCGGCTGGCACAAGCACCATCATCATATTTCCTTTTCTTTGGCATTGGCATTTCAGGAGGTAGGTCTTGAGGAATCTCTGGCTGATTAGAAGTCCAGACTTGAGAATAATTTTCAGGAGCTTCATACAGTTCAGGTCTAGGAGAAAAAGTAGGCTTGCAGACATTTGGATCAGTATGAGGAGGTGGAGCCTTATTTGGGTCAACTTGAAAATCTGGAAAGATTTGGTTGTGCATCCACACACCAGTCTCATAAGTATAGATGTTTACACCCTTAATCTGCTTTTTTAGACTTGTATTGACCTCTTTCAATTGATTGTCTCACTAGGTCTTCATCTCTTGAACTTTACGGTCTAGATTTTCTTTTACCGTGTCATCCCCCTTTCTGACTTCTACAGATAGAGTCTTTATGGAATCTTCTTCGAATTTTCTAACCTCTTCACAGGTTTTGAAGTTTTGTTGTTCAGTTTTCTTCAGCAATTGGATCTGATTGTTGGCCACAGTGACTACTTGATCCTTGACTTCACCAACACTAGTGATAGTGTGGTCCAAAGCCTTGTCATCAATATTTAGCAGTCTTTTGAATTTTTCTGTATTATTCTGAATTTCAACAAATACTCTGCTCATCTCTTTCTCAAGAGCTGTGATTCTATCAGTTACCTCTTTGAGAGACTTATCAAAGTACTCTCTTTGCTTGGTTAACATAGACTCAATCTTACCCAAGAGGGTACCATCAGGAGTGACTTCAGCTGGAGGAGGTGGAGGAGGTAGTGTTGGAGCTATCCAGATTGGTATTTCTTCAATAACCACTGAACTTTTGCTTCTTTGGGAAGAAGTCATCATATCCCCTTCGTCACCAAGAATAATAGGTAGAGAGAATTCTAAATTCTTGAGTGGAGGTTCTGCAGGTTCTGGGATAACTTCATCCTCATCAGAGAGCATAACTTTATTCTCCCCCTTAATTTGTTCCTTAGGCAGAGAATCTTCTAAAATCTATTCAGCAGGATTTTCCTGTTCAGAGGAAGAGTCAATATTCATACCTGAGCCACCATCATACATAGAGGTGTTCTTCTCATCATCAGACTAAGCTTGATTTTTCTTTTCTACTGCAACATCATCAGCAACAACTTCCTCTATAACCTGATCTGTTGGAACTTCTGACTGAAACTCTGTTTTTGATACTTGTGCTTGTTGAACTTCTTCATGAACTGAAGGAGCAGGCTCCCCCTCAACAGCTACAACAGATGTGCCAACCGTGTCAATATGAGGAGGAGATGGGGCCCTATCCTCATCACCTTCAGTCCTTGGAATTGTTCGAGCTTGGCATGGCTTCTGAATTCTAATTTCACATCTATTTATGGAGGAGATTGTGATTTGCTTCAGGTGTTGAATGGACACACCTTTGGAAAAGTCAAAGATTTCAGGATGCACTTGATTCAAAGAAAGAGAAATGATCCTAGCAAAGTCAGGAGCATTCGTGCTTTCCTTTAATCTTGTCAAATAGCATGTATCCCCATTGGAATTTCTTGCGACATACCACAACTGTCATCATGCAGAAGAAATCAGAGGATATGTATCCAAATGAACCTGTTTTGAAGAGGTGAACTTTTCCTAGAATGTCGGCCAACAGCTTGATTTCATCATTCATACGTTGTCTTCGAATGGAGGTAGTGGATTGAGGGAGACCACAGAATGACAGAGCCTTGGAATAATCGGGTTCTTCCAAGTAGTCTTCCTCATCAATGGAGGGAAATCTCAGCAATTCTGTTAAAGAGGGTGGCTTGATTTTGATCTTTACATCTTTGACAGAACTTTTCAACAGTTTCTCACTCCTCTTAAGCTTAGCATTTCTGAAGAACTCCTCAACTTCTGGAATTAGAACTTTGCACGAATGCTCAAAGATGAAGGTGAGGCCGGCGGTTTCAAGAAGCAGAATCACATTTCGGAAATAGTCAGAGATTTCATCAATACCTGAGCGAACGAACTCACTATCGATGTCGATCTTTGTACTGGGAGCCATCGATTGAGGAGAATGAGAAATTTCAAACTTTCCCGTGAAGAGACGATGGTGTTTTGCGAGAAGAGCGGTGGAGGCCTTCGGTGGAACTGAAGGGTCTTTCTCGAGAAAGAGCTTTTTCGAATTTGTGGATTTGGATATTCTATGGACTTATCTATTTTTATAAAATTGAAAATTTTGAAGAATTATGAAAAGTGTACCTTAGGAGCGACAGTCGGAATTCTTCTCAAAAGATAAGTAAGCAGATTTCTCGAGAGGAAGTATTTTCTCTAGAAATATGATGATTTTATCAAGAAGTATAAGTTGTTTCCCAGAAATCTAGTACAAAAGAAATCCACTTCAAGTTCTCAAGAAATCCAGTAAGATTTCCGAGAAATCCATTAGGTTTTCCCGATAAATTCATAAGCTTTCAAGAAATCCATATCTTAGCTTTGAATTTATCTGAAGGCTATTGAGTAAGAATTTTCTTGGAATTTACTGAGTGGCTGATGCTGAATCTTCTCTTGACTTCAAATACAAACTTTTCAGGACTACATGTTGAGCATACCAAGTTCTCTCTTGAAGAAGAAGAACTTGGCCTCGTCCAACGGCTTCTTGAAAATATCTTCAACTTGCATATCGGTTGGAACATAGTGAAGGTTGATGTCCCCATTCTCCACATGCTTTCGGATGAAATCGTATCTCAATTCGATGTTCTTTGTTCGGCTCTAAGAAACTAGGTTGTTGAAAATTGTTATAGCACTGGAGAAGTCACAAAATATGGGAATGTCCTTAAACTTCAAGTTGTAGTCTTCAAGTTGATTCTTTATCTAGAGAAGTTGTGCACAACAACTACCTACAAAAATGTATTCTGACTCGGCGATTGAGACTGCAACACAATTCTATTTCTTGCTACTCCATGATATGAGCCTTCTTCCAAGGAATTGGCAGGCCCCGAAAGTACTCTTTCTCTCGTCTTTGCTACATGCAAAGTCTGCATCTGAAAAATCAATTAGTTCATTGTCATTACTTCTTGGGTACCATAAGTCAAGATTTAGTGTTCCCTTAAGATATCTCAAGATCCGCTTTACAGCTGTGTAGTGAGATTCCTTACAGTTCACCTGATATCTAGCACACACACATGTCGAAAACATTATGTCAGGCCTGCTAGCAGTAAGATAGAGCAAAGATCCAATTATGCTTTTGTACTTGGTTTTATTAAAAGGTTTCCCTTTCTCATCCTTATCCAGAGACATAGCTGAGCCCATTGGAGTCCTCATAAAGGTTGCATTCTTCATTCTGAATTTCTTTAGCAACTCCATGGTGATTTTTGTCTGAGAGATTAAAATTCCATCTTCAGATTGCTTCACCTGAAGTCCCAAGAAATACTTCAACTCACTCATACGGCTCATTTCAAACCTCCCTTGCATAAGTTTGGAAAACTTCTTGTAAAGGTTGTCATCAGTAGAGCCAAAGATAATTTCATCGACATAAATTTGCACTAGCAAAATCTTGCATTTTACTTCCCTAAGATATAAAGTTTTATCTATCTTTTCCCTTGTGAACTTGTTCTCAAAAAGAAACTTAGACATCATTTCATACCATGCTCGTGGAACTTGTTTTAAACCATATAAAGCTTTAAATAATAAATAAACATAATCAGGATGGTTAGGATTAACAAAACCTAGGGTTGCTCCACATAAACTTCTTCCTTTATTTTACCATTTAGGAAGGCTGACTTCATGTCCATTTGATAGACAGTGAAGCCCATTATAACAGCAAATGCGAGGAACATCCCGATGGCTTCGAGTCTTGCCACTGGAGCATAGGTATGATCAAAATCGATCCCTTATTTCTATCTATATCCCTTAGCTACAAGTCTGGCCTTGTTTTTGATGATGGTTTCATCTTCAACCATCTTGTTCCTGTAGACCCACTTTGTTCCAATTATATTTTTGTCTTTGGGTCTTCGTACAAGCTTCCAGACTTGGCAGTGCTTGAATTGATTGAGTTCTTCTTCCATTGCAACTATCCAAGATGCGTCTATATTTGCTTCTTCGAATTCCTTTATTTCAACATGCGAGAGAAAACTCAAATGCATATTTTCATGAGTAGTACCTCTTCGAGTTCTTACACCATCACGAGGATCTCCTATGATTTGATCAACCGGGTGATCCCTCAAGTGTCTGAGCTCTGGAGCCCTTACATCGGGAGCTTCTTCTATTTCTGGAGTGTCTTCCTTAACTCGGATAACTTCTTCATCTTAGTGATCTCCCTCTCCAATTGAGGTTGTGCTGAAACCGAAAATCGGTCTCCTATAGAGTTCGACCCTTGGGGAAGGGGTGATCTCGCGCCTACTTTAATCCTGTAAGCAAAACAACAAAGAAAACAAGGGAAGACCGACCCAAGGGCTCGGCGGGGATGTCCCACCACACACCCGGAAGATCTCAGAGCGCTTCCCCTCCTCCGCCAGAGGCCGAGCTAAGGTACCCTCAGAAAGCACTTGAAAACTGGAGCAGGGAGGCACGTGAAGCATGCTTTCTGGGGTACCCCTTGGGTTCTATTTATAGTTTTTAGAATCTGAACTGCCAATAACCAAAAGAACTGACCTGAAATTACCAGAAAACACTTGGCTGGGTCTGCCAACAGCCAAACTCCGCTGTTTTGAAGGGCTATAGACAGACCAGCGGGGCAAAACAGTAAAAAGTACCTCATATATCTGGGTGAGCTGGGGAGCCTGGCCACCTCGGCAGGTCCTGCTCGCCTACCTTTGCCGAGCTCCATTGCGAGGGCGGGAGCTGGGACTAGCTCGGCGAATGCCGAGCTCCGCGTCGGCGAATATTGATCTCCGGTCGACGGATGCCGATCTCTGGTCGACGACCGCCGGTCTCTGGTCGACGAATGCCGAGCTCGGGGTCGGCGGTTCTACTGTCGAGCTCGCCTACTGCCTTCAGCCCGATCTATCTGGTTCCTGGCGGCCTTGCTCGCCGGACACGGGATTGTACATAATCCCCGCTCTTTTTGAGCTTGGCAAAGCTCAAAAAGAAACATCCAACCCCAAGTGTGCGGAGAGTGCGGGTTGGCGAGTCGGAGGGAATCTTTGGGTGGCGTCCACCCGCGGCTATATATATGTGCACCTGCCAACCAACCTGACTCTTGCCATTCCCTTTGCTCTAACCCTGCCAAGATGCCGCTTCCCAAGGAGATCCAAGAGCGCTTAGACCGAGCTCGCCAAGCTTTCGCAGCTCGCGTAGCCGCCCTGACGGCGGTTCCTGCCAAAGTTCCTCCGATTGATTCTGCCGAGCCCAGCTCCAAGAGGTCGAAGTCATTCCCTCAGGTGGCCGAGCCCATTTACCACGACCTGAGGGCCACCCTGGAGCGCGAGACCGACTCTTCCACCCGGACAATTCTCCAGAATGGTAGAGAGGTTGTCGTAGTTGGCGACAATCCGGATGGTCATCCTGACAACATGGGGGTGCCACTCCGCGAGGCGAGACGACTCCCGCGGACTCGCGGTTCATGGCACCGGATAACCGTCCCCAGGACCCGCCTCTTCTCTTTGGGATCCTGCCAGTGAGCTCGCAAAGGCCAAATTCGCCGGTGCGCGCCCCCTCTCCTCGGCAAACTGATGTGGTCGCGGGGGCAGGTCTGGGAACCATCCCGACCCCGAGATTCGAGCTCCTCTTGCCGGGGGCTCGTGGCCCAGGTCGCGGGAAGGATCTGAGGTTCATCCCTCCCCGCATCTCCTTTGAGCCGCCAAGCTCGTCAGTCAGTCTCGCTTGGATTCTTGCCCCATGAATTTCTTCTGCGTCTCTTCTTTCTGATGCTTGTCTTTACAGCTCTCCCCAGCCAATCCGCTGCCGAGGAATCTTCGCGGGCAGCCACTACTGTCCCCTCCCTTCCCCAAGCTCGCTGGACACTTACCTGGGTCCTGAGGTGTAACAAGGCGAGCTGACGAGGAGGGAGGTCAAGCTTCTCAAGAAGCTGGTGTGCGGGCTGCGCGAGGTGCAGGGGGTCAACGAGACGCTTCAACGCGACTACACGCATCTCGCCGACGAGGTGCGAAGCGGCCAGGCTGGCGAGCTGATGACCCCCTCCTAGCTTTTGGACGAGATAGATGATGGCCTCTCGGTGGAGCAGAGGAATTCGGGAAGGATCCGCGAGCTGCTCCGCGCGCGGCAGTCTAGGGGGCGCGGGTGCGGCGCGAGGCCGGGGTGGGCCAGGTACGAGGGCGGCTCCTTTGCCGAGCCGACCGGTGCTCGCACCCTAATGCTCCCCCTGCTCGCGCGCGCCCACCTTTTTATTCCTGAACTTTGATATGTAATAAGTAGCTTTTAGGACATTCTTGGACATGCATTATTTATTTAAATAGTATACTACAACATTTGACTTAGCCTTGGTTGGGACGCGCCGGAAGTCGGCGAGCTGGGGTGGAGAGCTGGGCCGATTGGACGGCCTGACCCCAGATTTTTTTTCCTATAAATAGCCCCCCCTCACCAACCTCGTACTGTGCCTTTATTGCTTTCTTTCCCTCTCTTCCTGTGCTTTTCCTTTTTCTGCTCGTGTCCTGCCTCTTTCTCCGCGAGCATGGGCAAGATCAAACCTGATGCCGACGGCCGCTCCAAGTGCTCGCAGCACTTCACTGATTATTGCTTC
Organism: Platanthera guangdongensis; assembly: GCA_039583875.1. Classification (NCBI taxonomy): domain Eukaryota; kingdom Viridiplantae; phylum Streptophyta; class Magnoliopsida; order Asparagales; family Orchidaceae; genus Platanthera; species Platanthera guangdongensis. The sequence goes on along the minus strand of CM077160.1, from coordinate 115,831,131 downwards.
TTTGAGGTGCACACCAGCGAAGAGGAGCTCGCGGAGTTTAGGGCCGAGTATGTGCCGTCGGGCTTCTAGGTGCGCGGGCCGAGGCAGGGCGAGGCCATCAACACCTTCTACGGGGACGAGCTCGCCTTCCCCATCTCACTTTTCGAGGTGGGGTTGCGCCTTCCCCTCTGGCCGGAGATCCGACAAATCCTGAAATATTACGGCGCGGTACCCGCGCAGTTAAACTCCAATGTTGTCGCGATGATGGTGGCATTCGCGAGCTACCTCCGGCGGTAGAGGATTGAGTTCAACATGACAGTGTTCAGGAAGCTCTTTTCCTATAAGGCGACGCCGGATGGGGTCGCCTACTTTGGCGGCTCGCTGATCAAGGTTCACGAGATCGCGAACAAACATCACACCTGGATGACCAAGATCGCCTTCATCAAGGGCGATCTCAGCAACATCCCCTACTCGCCCCGGCAAAAAGGCGAGGAGGTCTTCCGCCCCCCTATCGTGTCCGGCAACGACGCCGCGCTCCACAAGTTCTTTCTCCACAATGACTTTGAGTTCGTCTTCCTGCGAAGGGGCCTCGACGCGCTCCCCCCCCCCCCCCCCCCGGTTCTGCCCGGCGAAGGTATTGTTCTCTCCTCATCTTGCCGAGCTCGCCTGATCGCCGAGCTCGCCATATTGTTGTTGAATCTCTTCTAATTTCTTCCAAGTATTTTCCTTGTAGGGGAGCGGATAATTCCTCCGAACCCGCCGTTTGCGGATTCGGGGTCGCACCCGGACCCTCTTTCTCTCGAGAAGGCGGCGGCGGCGGCCTGCCGAGATGAGGCGACCCTCTCTCAACCCTCTTCCAGCAAGAGGCGACCTGAGGACGCGGGATCGAACCCGTCACACCGCCAGCGACCACCAAAGAAGATGCGGAGAGCCCTGTTGGCTCCGCGGGGGGCAACAACAACAACAACATCAACAGCCAAGCCCCAAATATATCAGCTCGTCGGAGACCCCTCCCGACGCGTCGTCGGGGATCCCGCTGCAGGAGATCACCAGCAAAAGACGGAAGGCGGTGGGGCCCCTTCTTCTGCGGCAGCGATCACGCCACCTCCCTCGGCTAAGAGGGCGGCTCGCGAGCGCGGGGCCGAAGCAACACCCCCTATCAACTTCGGGGGGCAGTGGAAGGACTCGGCGGGGAGCCCATGCTGCAGGGATGAGCTGGCCCATCGGGTCTCCATCTCCACCCTGCACCCATCCTGGCACGACCGCGAGCCCGCACCACGGCCATACATACGCCCTCGGCTTCGGACTCATATGGCCGCGAGGATGCCGAGGCCCTACAAGAACATGACCCTCCAGCAGCTCGGCCATGAGGGTCTGCAGGCCCATCTGCGAACCATGGAGCTCCACCATATACTGACTCGCCGCAGCTTTGCCCTCAGCAATCAACTCCAGAAGGCTGAGCAGGCTCGCGAAATCGCCAAGGATAAAGTCGCTGATCAGGCGAGGCGGCTCGACATCGCCGAGTGTCTTCTCGCCCAGGCCGCCGGCGGGTTGGTAAGTATCAGCCCCCTTCTTCTCTTTTACTTAGAACATTCTGCACTGATCCTAGTAAACCGATTTCTCTTTCAGTACGCCAAGGTCGCAGGGGAGCTCCAGGCTCGCAATGCCGAGCAAAGGGAGGAGATCAGCCAGCTGCACGCCGCCTTGCTGAGCTAGAGGGGGCGAACACGAAGCTGAAGGAGGAGATCAGCACCTCCTCCGTGAGGTCCGCCTCCAGGTGGAGATCTTCTTCCCGCCCCACGACATCGACCTACCCTCCCTATAAGAGCCCGTGGATCTTTGGCGAGGCCGACCTCGCCGAGAGACTGCGGATCAACTCCATCCAAGCTGCCGAGTGCACCCTCCAAATGATGAAGGACTCGGGGGTGCTGGTGGAGGGGATACGAGGGGATCTCGGCCTGGGACCTTATGTCGAGCGTGTTCCCGGCGACGCCGCCCAGCGAGAAGGAAGATAGCTTGGACGCGATGTTTGGAAGAGCTTCCGGATCAGTCGGGTGAAGGGGACCAGTCCGGCGGGGGGGGGGGGGGGGGGGGGGGGGTTGAACTTGTAAATCTTCTTTTTTGTTTTACTCGCCGAGGCGAGCCCTGTAATCATTTCTGTAACACATTAAATGAAAGAAAAGTTTTAATCATACCATGTCTTTTCTTCCCTCTCTCTTCTTTTGCTTTTTGCTTGATGTGCCTTGTATGTCCGCGAGTACTTCCCCGGCGACCCTGCGTAGGCAAATATGCGAGTAGGATGGTCATGATACGCATGCCCGCGGGTGTATATGTTCTGAAATGCTTGCCGAGCTCCAGGCGATTTGGGAGCGGGCTGCTCTTCGCCCTCGTCTCGCACCTTATCTCGCATACGATCCCTCCAGTTGAACTCAGAAAACTTCCAAGTAAACTAGATGAGGGGGCAAAGTGCCCTGTCCTGCTCGCCTCCCTTCAGCGAGGTCCGAGACGTGGCTTGCCACCCCTTTGCTAGTGCCGAGCGGGGTTGGGTGTGTCCAAACTCGCTTGTGCAAGACCCCTTGCTGATGCCGAGCTGGGTTAGGCGAGTCCAGGCTCGCCTATACAAAACCTCTTTATAACATCCCATTCCAACTAGACCCCTAAGAGTGGTCTCGGCCATGACTAGGTCATGACAAAACCCTAGGAAGCCAGAAATGGGAGAAGAGATAGGGGACAAAATGTGGAAGATCATCATGGTCTACAAATAGTAGAACTCTGAGCAATGGTTTAGGATGACCATGGGCCACACCCTATCCCCAAGACCCTACCACAACACCCCTAATACCTTGGGAGGCCCATTAGAGCCTAAGGGACCCATTATGGTCAACCAAAGAGGCTCAGTTGACCAAGGTCACCCTAGCCCTAAATGGGTCAGACTAGCCTACTTAGGGTCAACTGACCTACTCCTAGTAGAGGACCCCACCTATGCCCTCCTAACCCTAAAGTGAGGTCAAGGGGTCACTAAGGACACATTGGGGTCAGCCTAGAGGCCAGGTTGACCCAAGTCAACTCAAGCCCCTAATCTGGTCAAAGTACCCTTACTAAGGGTATGTGACCTCCAAAGTGCAGGGTAACCCTACATAACCCTACCTAGACCCTAGGGAAGCCAATGGTACACCAGGACCCATAGGGGTCAACCCAGTTGGTCATGTTGACCCAAGTCAACTCTAGCCCTAAATGGTCAAAGTGCCCTGCCAAGGGACATGTGACCACCAAGATGCCCAAACCAACCCTATTCAAGTAACCTAGACCTTAAGGGGTCCAATGGGCCACTAAAAACCCAATGGGGTCAACCCAGGTGGTCAAATTGGCCCAGGTCAACCCTCATTTAGGTCAAGTCAAACCTAGCCAAAAGGGCTAACCCAAGCCCAAACCACTTCCTCCTTAGGCTAACCCATTTCCTTGACCATCATACCAAGTGGGCTGCATTTAGCTTGTGAGGTTGACCAGTCAACCAGAGGTGACTAGGAGAGAGAAAAGAGCTCCCCTCCATGATAAACGGAGGAGAGAGAGATGAGGAAGAGGAAGGGGAGAGTGGAAGGTGATTGTCTTGAAGATATCTGCAAGAGAAAATACCAAACTAACAATTCATCAAGCAAGTATACCTATCGAAATGCAGCTAGGGGACACAAGTGTCGTATTGAAATCCGGGAACAGTTGAGTAAGCTTACTCACACGAAATCTATTATTTTATCGACGGCAAAATAAGGTTTGGCTAAATGTACTAAAAGAAGAGAACTACTTGTATGAACAGATAAAGAGAGCTAAGAGCGATTAACTTAAGCTTAGTAACGATGAAGGGAAAATGCACTCGATCAGAAATCACCTCGGCAAGAGTGGTTAGGAAAATACGATAAATAAACCTAAGCTAATTAGGGGTAAAGGTCTTTGACGTGGAGGTTCCATGAATATTGACACGCTTCTCTCGAAGGCCGTGCCTAACTGAGTTTAGGAAGGTCCGACGACTTTCGCCTAAATCGGAGGCCTAAAACTCGCTTTACACGGTGAACCCCTCTAATGGATTTTACTCCAATCCGGGAGATTTGAACGTCTGCCTCTCTCGAGGGGTGCGAACAACTCCCTTTACTCTTGAGTGCTCATTTCAAACTTCGGCCTCTCGGCTAGCCCAGAATGAAAGCAAAGGTGGAGAGTATATATCGATAATATACCTCCAACCCGTGATAAATCAAGAGTAATTCAAAGCTAAACCCTAAAAGGAAAGGTAAGATTCAAAGCATCATAACCTAATCACTCGAACCTCGGATCAATTAGATCGAGTACATGAGGATTAGTTAATCATGGTGAGGTGGAAGAGGGAGATGAGTAGAAGAAAAATACTGAAAAACAGAGCAGAACGTAAAAAGAAAACAACACTTTTTATTAGAGAAACAGTGATCTACAGCTGAAAATGAGATTACAAGAACATGAAAAGGAAACTACACTATCATTAGCATCATACTACAGAAAGAAGCTAGGAGCTAATACAGGAAAAGCATAAAGCTAGAGTTACGAACTAAAAATGAAAATACATGCTTAAAAGTTCAGAAATACGAAGGACAGAACCTCCCCTCTCAAAGCGAAAGTTGTCCTCAAACCCCTGGAGTTGGGCTCTATTTATAGAATTTTTCGGGTCGGGTCACGCCCCCCTGTCACGCCCTGGTCGGGCGTGACCCTGGGGCGTGACACATTCGGCGCGACTTTTTCGGGCAGGAATTGATTTCTGACGGAGTTGTTGCGGTACACGCCCACAAGTCACGCCCTGGCAGGGCGTGTACCTGGGGCGTGTTCTTTGCGGCGTGACTTTGGGAGCTGAAATTGAATGCTGGAGGTGACGGGCGGAATTGCTGAAGTACACGCCCATATGTCACGCCCGGGTCAGGCGTGACCCTAGGGCGTGACACTTTCGGTGCGACGGTGGAGCGGGAAAAACGAGCGCGCTGCGGCGATTCCTCGGAACCTGGGGACACGCATATAGTACACGCCCGTGTTGGTGTTCACGGGCGTGACCGAGGGGCGTGTACACTAAGTTTCCATGGAATGCAGTTTCGGACCAATTGCTTCATTCCTCTGGGTACACGCCCTAGGTACACGCCCTGGTAGGGCGTGACCTTGGGGCGTGTCACAGCAAACTTCGGCTGAAAGCCGTGAAAACCTGCAAAAAGCAAAAAAAAATGCATTAGCGACAAAAATATATACAAAGGGGAATCAAAACAAGTACTTGACAAGACATGATTGGCTTTAAAACCCCGAAAATATCCTAATAAATTGACTGCAAACGTATTATCAAATTCCCCCAAGCTTAAGTTTTGCTTGTCCCCAAGCAAAGATATAAAGACAAGCTAATCATAAAAAGTGACTAATTCAAAAAGTTTTAATCATACTCACACAAGTACTATGCGAACATTCTTGGCAGGAGATTGGTAAAACGTAAATCTAAAACAATTATTTAGGTATGATTTTAACTTTTATAAACTTTACTTAATAAAAATAAATCATCCAGAATTTTGACGAAATTCTTTAAATAGATTTGAGCAAGGCAATGAAAATGAAAAGACGTATTGAGTTATTACTAGATCCAAGCAATGCATTATACTTATATCAATTAAATAACAAAAATCTAAGTTTAAATCCAAAACTAAAACTGATTTACTTTTCTTCTTTTCTTAGTTGTTAAATAAAATTAAAAAAAAGGGGCGTGAATCAAAAGGACTTAATAGGACCGAAACGTTTGGTTTAGGAATATGAATAGTAGTGGAATTCAAATATAAACATGGAGGCTTAAAAATCACACTAAACCAAAACAACGAGTTTCAAAAAAAAATAAATTATTTTAAACAAAATATGTATAAATAAATTTATTTTTTTCTCTTTATGATTTTTTTTATCTCTTTTTTTTTTTCTTATTTCATTCATTTTTGTTTTCTTCTTCTTTTTTTTTTTCAATTTATTGCTTTTGAGTACACTTTTTTCAACAATTTCTCCAAAGATAACACAAAATTTCCTATCAAACAAAAGTAGCGTGATTTAGATAGGTAGGAATTTGGGCTTTGGTGAAAATGAAATGGTGTGTGGAGTTTATCAAATGAATTTGGAAAAAAGGCTCAAAAGCGGCTAACTAGTGGTAAAAGAGTTTAGGTTGGCAAGAAAGCTCAAACGTAAACAAAAATGGCCTAAATCATTTTCACGCATTTTTTTTAAATTTATTTAAAACATAGAGTCGATAAATTTCAAAAAGCAAGTTCGAGATAATAAAAGAAGATTGATGAAATTGTCTTGAAAATAAAAATAATATGTCACTTGGATCGTTCATATCTACTACGTTATTCAAAATATGTTCTTACAAAAATCATCTAAAGACGAAAAGGAAAATAGTGGATGATAAATTTTTAGAGAAAGTAAAGAAAATAAAGAACGAAAAACCATAATAGAAATGCACGGTTTAGAGAAATATTTTACCTTAACATGCTACCGTGAATTAGAAACACAGCATGGCCAACATTTTACTTGTGAAATATGATTAAAAAGAATGATTAGAAAAATTATAATTAACTACGTTGTTTATAAAGAAGTTTGAGAAAAACAAAACATAAACATGGGGTACTTATTAAAATACCAAAATGCAGCTATATATATATATAAGAGTTTTATGAAATTTTGGATGTTTTTTGTTTGTTTTTTTTTTTTGGGATATTTACAAAACAAAAAGAAAACAAAAAGAAGGAGGAAGTCCTCCCCCAAGCTTAAAATCTACATTGTCCGCAATGGAGAAGGAGGTCGGAGAACGAGAGAAAAGTAAAGTATAGAAATACAAGACAGAATTGAAAAGCAGGTACTTCCCCGGTTTTATTTTGCAGGACAAGTTGAGTGATGCCGCTCCTCCATGCTTGTGCTGTGGATCTTCATGAAACGTCGTCGGGCGGACGTTGGCATGGAAGCAGAACCGTTGGAGCAGGCGATCGCAGAAGTTTCAGCTTGCCGGAGCCAGGCGGGGCAAAAAGTGTAAAAGAAAGAAAACAGAAAAAGATAACTTGGGTTGCCTCCCAAGAGCGCCCTTTGTTTAAAGCGTCGTTTGAGCTCGACGCATCAAAATAAGATTGTCCCAAATATTGTGTTTAAAAATAAGTTCGAATAAATGTCAAAGTTTGTGAGTAAAATAATGTTCAGATTAATCAAATGTCAGGACCGGAAAGATAGAGTTAACAGGGTTTAGACTGACATCATCACAGAAATACAGTTTAAGACGCTGACCATTCACTTTGAAAGTACCCTTATCGGGGTGAGAAATTAAAACAGTACCATAAGAAAAGACTTCTAAAACAGTAAAAGGCCCAGACCAACGTGATTTTAATTTACCCGGGAATAAACGTAAACGAGAGTTATAAAGAAGCACTTGGTCGCCTGGCTTAAAGATTTTTGGGTGCCTAAGATGTCGGTCGTGTAAACGCTTCGTCCGCTCTTTATAAAGTCTGTTATTTTCATACGCGTAAGAGCGCCACTCGTCGAGTTCGTTAAGTTGAAATTTTCGAAAATCGCCGACAGAGTGGGGATCGAAGTTTAAAAATCGTAAGGCCCAAAAGGCGCGGTGCTCTAACTCTACGGGTAAATGACACGATTTTCCATAACCAACCGATATGGCGTACAGCCGAGGGCGGTTTTGTACGCTGTTCGGTAGGCCCATAGAGCATCGTCTAATTTGGCGGACCAGTCTTTTCTAGATGTGGAAACAGTCTTTTCTAAAATTCTTTTATTTCTCTATTCACTACTTCGACTTGTCCGTTAGTTTGGGGGTGGTAGGCAGTGGAAAGTTTATGAGTAACGCCATATTTAGTTAGGATTTTTGAAAATTGTGCGTTACAGAAATGGGAACCCCTATCGCTAACGATAGCGCGCGGCGTACCGAATCGAGAAAATAATTTTTTGAGGAAATTAACTACGACTCGGGCATCATTCGTAGGAAGAGCTTGGGCTTCGGCCCAACGTGAAACATAATCAACGGCAACTAAAATATACTTATTCCCGAAGCTAGAAGGAAAAGGGCCGACAAAATCAATCCCCCAGAGGTCGAAAACTTCGCACTCTAGGAAATAATTTTGTGGCATTTCATTTTTATTCGAAATATTCCCCGACCGTTGGCAACTATCACACCTACTCACAAAGGCATGCGCGTCTTTAAACAGGCTGGGCCAGTAAAAACCCGCGCTTAACACTTTGTGAGCGGTGCGAGCAGCTTGATAGTGCCCACCTGTCGGTCCTTCATGCAAATGTTTAATAATATCTAATCCTTCATTAAAGGAAACACACCTCCTGATCACTTGGTCTGCACAGACTTTAAAAAGATGCGGGTCCTCCCAAAAGTAGTTCTTCAGCTCAGAAAAGAATTTCTTCTTTTGCTGAGATGAAAACTCTTTTGGGAGCACACGGGCCACTAGATAGTTGGCGATGTGGGCAAACCAAGGAGAAGTAGATGTGTTAATTATGAACAGCTTCTCATCAGGAAAATAGTAATGAAAAGAATTTTTGTCTAATTGCTCGATAAACGGGTTGTCTAGGCGCGATAGGTGGTCGGCGGCCAAGTTCTCGGCACCTCGCTTATCACGGATCTCTAAGTCAAACTCCTGGAGGAGTAAGACCCAGCGAATCAAGCGAGGCTTGGCATCCGTTTTAGAGAGAAGATATTTGAGGGCCGAGTGGTCCGTAAAAACAATGATTTTCGAAAGAGTAATATAAGGGCGAAATTTGTCAAATGCGAATACTACCGCTACGAGCTCCTTCTCGGTTGTGGTGTAATTTTCCTGTGCAGATGTGAGTGTTTTACTAGCGTAATAAATGGGGTGGAAGTTTTTGGAAATACGTTGACCTAGTACGGCTCCCACCGCATAACTACTCGCATCACACATTATTTCAAATGGAAGATCCCACACTGGAGCTATCATGATTGGCGCATTAACTAATTTTTCTTTTATTAAATTGAAGGCAGCTAGACAGAGGTCATCAAAGATGAATGGGGCGTCTTTTTCTAAGAGATGGGTAAGAGGCTTGGTGATTTTGGAAAAGTCCTTTATGAAGCGGCGGTAGAAACCCGCATGACCCAGGAAACTTCTTATGGCTTTTATGTTCGTAGGTGGCGGCAGTTTCTCGATAACTTCTATTTTTGCAACGTCTACTTCAATACCCCTTTCAGAAATTTTATGTCCCAAAACTAACCCTTCCCTTACCATGAAATGACATTTTTCCCAATTTAAGGCGAGGTTAGTTTCTTCGCATCGCTCTAGGACTTTTTCGAGGTTCTCTAAGCAACTATCGAAGGAATTCCCGAAGACGGAGAAATCATCCATGAAAACTTCCATAATGCTTTCTACGTACTTGTCAAAGATCGCGAGCATACATCGTTGGAATGTAGCTGGCGCATTGCACAATCCAAACGGCATTCTTCGGTAGGCGAAGGTGCCGAAGGGACAAGTAAACGTAGTTTTCTCCTGGTCCTCGGGGGAGATCGGGATTTGAAGATACCCCGAGAGGCCATCGAGAAAACAATAAAAGCTATGTCCGGAAAGTCGTTCTAAAATCTGATCAATGAACGGCAAGGGGAAGTGATCCTTGCGGGTGGCGTCATTCAACTTACGGTAATCTATACACATTCGCCATCCGGTCACCGTCCGAGTCGGGATTAATTCATTATTTTCATTACTTACGACCGTTATCCCTCCCTTCTTTGGTACTACCTGTACTGGGCTAACCCACTTACTGTCGGATATAGGATAGATAATTCCTGCGTCTAACAATTTCATAACCTCGCCCTTAACTACGTCTTTCATGTTTGGGTTTATACGGCGCTGAGGTTGTATAGAGTTTCGTGAATTATCTTCCATTAAAATTTTATGAGTGCAAAACGATGGGCTTATGCCCTTAATATCAGATATCTGCCAAGCAATAGCTTGGCGATGCTTTTGTAAAATGGAAAGAAGTTTATTCTTTTGTGCATCCGTGAGGTAGGCCGAAACTATGACAGGCAGCTTGGAGTCCTTTTCTAAGAAAGCGTATTGAAGGTGCTCTGGTAGTTCTTTCAGTTCCAAGGTAGGGGGGTCATCATACGAGGTTTTGGAAATTTGTTCTTTTTCAAAAACTATGTCCTCGTACACTTTTTTATATGTAAAATTAAAAGGGGTGTTGCTAGCGGCCATGGCGGCTTCGTGCAGCGATTCAGTTGGAAAAGTAGAAGAGGAACAGAATTCAAAGAATTCTTTTTCAAAATCAGAAAGGCGGGTGGAGGATTCTTCACGTATGTGTAGAGATTCAGTTGGAGGAGGAGGAGAGGAACAAAAATTGGAAAATTCTTCTTCAAAAGCAGAGGTTTGAGAGAAGGATTCTTCACTTACGGTATCCATAAAAAAACAGGAGTCATCATTAGCTAGTGTGTTCTTCATCGAGGGGTGATGGAGAAAGTTACCTCATCGTCGCCCACTCGAAGGAAGAGCTTACCATTGCTTACGTCAATGATAGCTCGGGAGGTGGCAAGGAAGGGTCGGCCAAGGATCAAGGGAACCTCGACGTCTTCTTCAATGTCTAAAATGACAAAGTCCACCGGGAAGATGAACTTGTCAACTTTGACTAGGACGTCCTCCACTATTCCTAACGGGTATTTGACTGACCTGTCGGCTAGCTGGATACTCATTCGTGTGGGGTTGAGACTACCAATTCCTAACTTTTTAAACAACGAGAGGGGCATAAGATTAATACTCGCACCTAAGTCGGCTAAAGCGTGTTTGACAAAGAGATCACCAAAGACACACGGGATAGAGAAACTACCCGGGTCACTGATTTTTTTCGGTAATCCGTTTGTCAAAACCGCCGAGCACGCAGCATTTAACATGACATGAGAAAGGTTCTCTAACTTCTTCTTGTTAGTTAGGAGGTCCTTAAGGTATTTTGCGTACTTCGGCATCTGGGATATGGCTTCGTGGAAAGGCAGATTTACGTGGATTTGCTTAAACATTTCCAAAAAACGGGTGTATTGATCGTCCTGTCGTTGTTTATTAAGTTCGGAAGGGTATGGCGGGGATGGATTATTTTTAAAGGTGGGTGGTGGAGTGAATTCTTTTTCTACGATAGGGGTGATAATTTCTTCGGCAGAGGATGGAATTTTTAAAAGGGAACGGAGCTTTGATTTTCAAAAACGGGAGCGGAGCTTTGATTTTCAAAAACGGGAGCGGAGCTTGCCTCGGGTTCTTCACTTACCATACCAGGAACTTTCTTCCCACTCCGAAGAGTTATAGCTTTCGCTTGCTCTCTCGGGTTGGGCTCGGTATTGGAAGGAAGAGACCCTACGGGTCGCTCAGAAATCATTTTAGCGAGCTGTCCTACCTGATTTTCTAAGTTTTTAACACTTCCGGTTAAGGTCCTAATCGTAGCGTCATTAGCATTCATGTATTTTGAAAACACTTCCTCCAAATTTGGAGGTTTTGGAAAACTTTGAGGAGGTGGTGGTGGAGCAGAAAAATCACTTTGCGGTGGCGGGCGCACAGCATTCGATGGATTGCTCCACGAAAAATTCGGATGATTTCTTAACGCAGGATTATAACTATTCGGAAAATTAAAACCAGGAGGATGATAATTCGCAGCAGAAAAATTATTAAAAGCAGTTCTAGGCATATTATTTACATAATCCAAATGTTCGGCGGGAGGAGTTGCAGATTCCCATACCTGAGGGGCGGAGGCAGCAGTCATCTCCGTAATTTTTTTGCTTAATATTTCAACTTGCAGTGCGAGTTGTGAGACGTTGTCCACTTCAAAGAGACCTGCAGGTTTGTTTGGGCGGGACCTAGGCACATTCCACTGGTAAGTGTTCATGGCCATGTCTTCAAACAGCTCAAGAGCTGCTTCCGGGGTCTTATGGTTTAAAGTACCGCCAGAAGCTGCGTCTATCATTTGCTTCGTGCTTTGATTTAGCCCATTATAAAACGTCTGCACCTGCAACCATACAGGCAGAGCGTGATGTGGGCATCGTCTTAATAATTCTTTAAATCTTTCCCAGGTTTCGTAAAGGGTCTCAGAGTCTATCTGTCCAAAGGCAGAAATGTCATTCCTAAGTTTAGCTGTTTTAGCAGGCGGAAAATACTTGGCCAAAAATTTTTCAGTTAATTGCGTCCAAGTAGTTATGCTATTTTTAGGAAGGGTGTTCAGCCACTGCTTAGCCTTAATTCTAAGAGAGAAAGGAAATAATCTTAGCCTAATAGCATCATTTGTGACACCATTTATCTTGAAGGTGTCACAAATCTCAAGAAAGCTGGCTATGTGTGCGTTCGGGTCTTCATCTTGAAGCCCGTCAAATTGCACATACTGCTGCACCATTTGAATTATGCTAGGCTTCAGTTCAAAATTATTATTATTTATTGCAGGGCGAACTATACTCGTTTCTGTACCCTCGAGATTTGGTCGTGCATAATAGGACATAGGCCTTTGCACGACTTCCTCCACGTTGGGTTCTGCCATTCTTAAGGTAGAAAATGACTCGGAATCCTCAACCGGCACTTGGGTAGTAGGGCCTTGAAATCGCGATCTTCTCCGAAGAGTACGCTCAATTTCGTGGTCCAGGTCCAAAGTAACCGACGGACTACCGCGGGTCATACACTAGAAGAAAAGAGGAGAAGCAAGACTAAAAAGTAAAAAAAAAGCTAAAAATTTTTTTTTTGAAATAGATTTTTTTATATTTTAACTCCCGAACTTCCCAAGGGCTACCCGGTGAAGGGTTCGCAAGGTACTAGACAAGATAGTGGCATTTAGAGCCACTTTGCCCTTTTCGAGAGAGTTAGGTGGTGTAGAAAATTTTGTGATGTGGGTTTCTATTACGAATGCGGTAATTAAAATCCAGCCACTTATCTCTGTGCGAGTAGGCGGAAATGAAAAGCTATACTCACGCACTCGTCAGAAAATTAAAACACACCCACTCGACAGAAAGTAAACACACTCTACTGAAATAAAGCCTGCCAATTAACTCAAGTGAGTAGGCGGAAAAATAAAATACGCACACTTGCTTGAAATAAACCAGCCAATTAACTCAAGTGAGTAGGCGGAAAAATAAAATACGCACACTTGCTTGAAATAAAACCAGCCAATTAACTCAAGTGAGTAGGCGGAAAAATTAAAAATACGCACACTTAACAAAATCCAGCCATTTGACTCAAGTGAGTAGGCGGAAAAAAAAATTAAGAAGGAGGCTGAGAAAGAGAAGTGATAAAATTAATATATTCGCGTTTTCAATTTATCAACAAGCGTTGCTTCCCCGGCAACGGCGCCAAAAACTTGATTGTCTTGAAGATATCTGCAAAGAGAAAATACCAAACTAACAATTCATCAAGGCAAGTATACCTATCGAAATGCAGCTAGGGGACACAAGTGTCGTATTGAAATCCGGGAACAGTTGAGTAAGCTTACTCACACGAAATCTATTATTTTATCGACGGCAAAATAAGGTTTGGCTAAATGTACTAAAAGAAGAGAACTACTTGTATGAACAGATAAAGAGAGCTAAAAGAGCGATTAACTTAAGCTTAGTAACGATGAAGGGAAAATGCACTCGATCAGAAATCACCTCGGCAAGAGTGGTTAGAAAAATACGATAAATAAACCTAAGCTAATTAGGGTAAAGGTCTTTGACCGTGGAGGTTCCATGAATATTGACACGCTTCTCTCGAAGGCCGTGCCTAACTGAGTTTAGGAAGGTCCGACCGACTTTCGCCTAAATCGGAGGCCTAAAACTCGCTTTACGCGGTGAACCCCTCTAATGGATTTTACTCCAATCCGGGAGATTTGAACGTCTGCCTCTCTCGAGGGGTGCGAACAACTCCCTTTACTCTTGAGTGCTCATTTCAAACCTTCGGCCTCTCGGCTAGCCCAGAATGAAAGCAAAGGTGGAGAGTATATATCGATAATATACCTCCAACCCGTGATAAATCAAGAGTAATTCAAAGCTAAACCTTAAAAAGGAAAGGTAAGATTCAAAGCATCATAACCTAATCACTCGAACCTCGGATCAATTAGATCGAGTACATGGAGGATTAGTTAATCATGGTGAGGTGGAAGAGGGAGATGAGTAGAAGAAAAATACTGAAAACAGAGCAGGAACGAAAAAGAAAACAACACTTTTTATTTAGAGAAACAGTGATCTACAGCTTGAAAATGAGATTACAAGAACACGAAAAGGAAACTACACTATCATTAGCATCATACTACAGAAAGAAGCTAGGAGCTAATACAGGAAAAGCATAAAGCTAGAGTTACGAACTAGAAATGAAAATACATGCTTAAAAGTTCAGAAAAACGAAGGACAGAACCTCCCCTCTCAAAGCGAAAGTTGTCCTCAAACCCCTGGAGTTGGGCTCTATTTATAGAATTTTTTCGGGTCGGGTCACGCCCCCCTGTCACGCCCTGGTCGGGCGTGACCCTGGGGCGTGACACATTCGGCGCGACTTTTTCGGGCAGGAATTGATTTCTGACGGAGTTGTTGCGGTACACGCCCACAAGTCACGCCCTGGCAGGGCGTGTACCTGGGGCGTGTTGTTTGCGGCGTGACTTTTTCGGGCTGAACTGAATGCTGGAGGTGACGGGCGGAATTGCTGAAGTACACGCCCATATGTCACGCCCGGGTCAGGCGTGACCCTGGGGCGTGACACTTTCGGTGCGACGGTGGAGCGGGAAAAACGAGCGCGCTGCGGCGATTCCTCGGAACCTGGGGACACGCCTATAGTACACGCCCGTGTCTGGTATGTCACGGGCGTGACCGAGGGGCGTGTACACTAAGTTTCCATGGAATGCAGTTTCGGACCAATTGCTTCATTCCTCTGGGTACACGCCCTAGGTACACGCCCTGGTAGGGCGTGACCTTGGGGCGTGTCACAGCAAACTTCGGCTGAAAGCCGTGAAAACCTGCAAAAAGCAAAAAAAAATGCATTAGCGACAAAAATATATACAAAGGGGAATCAAAACAAGTACTTGACAAGACATGATTGGCTTTAAAACCCCGAAAATATCCTAATAAATTTGACTGCAAACGTATTATCAGAAGGCCGGCCAAGGGAGGCTAACAGCCACCATTTATGGCTGCAATCAACTCCTCTAGGGGAGAGGAGTTGATTCCAGCCATTTCCCGGCCACCAAGGGGTGGATTCACCCCCCCCCCCCCCCCCCCCCCTCCACTCTACCCGAGCCACACCATTAATGGTGTTGATGGCCATTGAAGAACCAGCCACCCCCCCTTCCCCAATTGCCATTTAAACTCCATCAGTGGGCCAAGGGGAATATTTTCGAGCGTTTACCTGGAGGAGACGAGCCACCCCACTGTACTGTTGCAGAAGCCGAGCTCCGCCGCCGTCGTCAATGGCATCCCGCCGCTCTTCCTGCATTCAGGCCGCCAGGAAGGTCCTCCTCCACCCCTTCTCTCATGGATAGTTCTTAGCAATCACTAGGTTCCAGGTTTGGGCTCAATTGAGCCCGAATCCATTTCAAAATTTCATGGTTTTTCCATGGAAATCCTCCTCTCGGGATCGCCGGAAAACGGCCCTCCGGCGGCCAAGCCGCCGCCTGGCGACGGCCACCACCTCAACGGAGGTGGTGGTGGCGGTGGCCGGCCGGGGAGGCGGCCGGATCGCCGGCGGTGGCGTTTGGAAGTTGCTCCAGGCGGGATCAATCGGGATCGTTGGCTAAATGGAGAAGATGACCGGATGTCGTTGATCCCTGCGCCAAGATTCGTGCTGCATCAGGGATTATACTTTAGGAAATTATTTCTGGATTATTTCATTTCTGTCACACATTATACATTAAAAGGTTTTAATTTTTACAAATACTTAAATTCTTCTGGTGGAAAAACTTTCAACACAAAAGTTGTAGCCCTCTGAGTCTATGTTATTTTAAAATTTGTTTGAACCCATTTGGGTGCATGGTCTGACCAGGGCACCCATTTTGGTGGGACATACCCTTAGGGCTAGGCAACCATTAAATTGAGTGCCCACACTTCATCCCTAGCCCAACTCAGTTGCAACTTTGACAGGGAGTTTACCCTAGCTATACCTAGGGCTTGTCCAAAAATGGGAATTTTTGGAGAAACTATTTCTATAGTTTTTATAAAAATTTAATAATTATTAAATAAATTAAATAGGTGCCCTAAACATCTCCAAACCATCCCAAATTTTGGTGAGTGGTCCCTGGGCTCATTTTAGGTATCTGTATAGAGTTTCACCTAATTTGGATATGTTTTGAATAGGTTTTGACCCAACCCTAACTATACCTTAATAAGGGTATTTTTGTCAAAAAGTGCATTTCTGATTTTGAGTGACCAAATCACCTCAACAGAGGCTGAAACTTGGGCCACTGACTTTTTATGGCACTTAGCACCTCCCCATGGAATGTGGGGTAGTGTGAAATAGATTTGCCCTAAGTTCCTAGGCCAAACCCTAAGGAGGGACCTTTTTGCCTTGTGAAGGGCATGAGTACTAAACACCTTGGATGAACATCAAATTTTGCAAGGAGGTTCCTAGGATTTATAAAACCCTCTGTTAAAAATATTAACTAATTTTGAAAAGGGTAGGGTCCCCAAAACCCTAACCCTAGCTTAGGACCTAAAACTTGTAGTGTAGGTTTAGGTTAGCTAAACATCTTGAATCTTAACCAAATTTGGGTAGTGAGGGGATTAGGATATTTTGAGCCTCTGGTAATTTACTTGAGGAGTTTTGATTAAAATTTGTAGCACTTCATTTGTAACCAATAGGATTGCCCTAATTAATAATTTGGCTATTGTGGTCTCACTGCCCATTGAAAGGGCATGAAACATTGGCAGAGGTAGTTTTAGGCTATACTAATCATGTATGAATTTTGATAGAATTTTTGGATATCTAGTTAGGGCATCTACTTCACAAGTGCTTTATTTTGGTTACATACTAAATAATTCTTGCAAGAGCCCATTACTTATTGAAAAATTATGAAACTTGCTGCATAGTGTTTCCAGCTTAATATTATCATGTGAGAATGTTTGTGGAAATAGTTGATAGTTAATTAGTATACCTTGTTCATTAACCCATAAACTTGAAATTTCATGAGAAAATCAAATATAGCCTTATTTTTAAATGATAAATTATGAAACGTTTTCTAGGGTATTTGTAGGCCATCACAATCATCCCTGAATTTTATCTGAATTTTTGGAGGTATTATTACTGTAAAATCTTTTAAATTGACTTTTTATGAGGTAACTTTGAAATTAAATTTAAGGGCCCAAACCTTGCTGAAAAATTTGAAGACTTAGGCCTTAGAGTTTATTATGCATTTTGTAATTACCATAAATTTATTGGAACATTATCTTGTCTGAAATTGCTACTTCATGTTCAAACTTGGGTTTTTTGGATACTAGAATAAATAAATAAATTATCAGACAAATTAGGAAAATTATGGATTTCTGGATTTATGCTTCAAATATCATTTTAGCCCTCTAGTAATTGTCATAGGGGTACTGGATGAGTATTTCATGTACTTCCCTTTTTACGGGTCATGTAGCTTAAATGGTCTGCATATAGCAAAACTGCAGGGAATCATTTTGGATATGAATTAGAGCACGTGTGATGGGTCTTGATGGATTGCTGGAAGGATATGTAGAATGGGTGGCTATATAGAATATGAGTGAGTAGGGTGTGGTTTTTGTCTAGGGTTTAGAGGCGTTCGGGTCCGACGAAAGATCGTCCTACCCAAGGAGAGATGGAGTCAAATCACCCTAGGATTAGCATATCGGAACATGAGAAAGTAATGGGTAAGGGAATCAACCAATAACAAAATACGTACCTTGCGAAAGGGAACGCTGGGCGTAATCCCAACACAGTTCCTAGTGCCCCTTGAGAGCCCTTCACAGGGAATACCGGGGGCAGTCCTGGGTTAACGTAAACTGTTTTAACAAGCTGAAAAGAATAACTTAGTAATTAGGGTTGCACAATTCACAAACACTGATGGCACCGGATGTTAGCTGGGAGCTTCGGCTCGGATGGTTAAAAGGCGGACTTTGGGTCCGGGGAGCTTCAGCTCGATTGTTTGAGACGGACGTGTTGGTCTGGGGAGCTTCGGCTCGGTTCTTGATTACGCTAATTTGCATGTGCATAAAAGGAAAGGAAATTAAGGTGGTGGGTCTTCGGTATTGGAGTTTTGATGCACCGACGCCAATACGTTGACTCGGCAAGTGTGGTTAGCACTTCGCCAATAGAAGTCTGGTGCGCCAGCCGGCAAGAGTACGCAGGGGTCCGCTTCGTGCACCAAGCGTTGAGGCGTACGATAGGTCTGACCGGTAGTGCTTTACTGGTTTAGAGGTGGGCGAGGCCCAAACCACCACTTCAGTCTGCCACTACGGAGGTATCCTGGGAGGTTACGGCTCCAGAAAGGGGGAACTAAAGGTCTGTGTGCACAGAGTCGGGTGTGTGTGTTGCACTTGCATGTCCATCAAACCCACTTGCATGTCATAGCATAATCGATTCATTTAACCCTGACACCTAAAGTATAAGTGGAATGGGACGCTTATACTTTAGGACCTGCAAAACGACCCCTTGGTCTATAAGCTTGTGTGGGCAAGCTTATAAATTAAGGTTAATTTTGATATATGTTTTTACTGCTGTTTGATAACTGACACCCCAACGTATAAATTGGTATGGGACTTTTTATACGATGGGAGCCTTGCAGAAGACCCCTTGGCTTATGTGTTCTCACATAAGTGAAGGCTACCTTTCATATTTCAGCCTTTTGTCTATACATGTTATAGAAGTGCTAGAATAGGTCCACTGTCATCTGTTTTTGATATTCTCCACCTTCAAGTCCTCCCCTTTCTTCCTCTCCGCTCGGTGCCTAGGAGCCGTGGGGGAAGGGGCGGGGGATGATAGGACTTAGTCTTTTAGACTAACGGTTTTCGAACCGCGTCATTTAGGGGATCGTGGAGACCATCATGGAGGAGTAGCCCCAGAGACCGGTGCGCTTGGAGGTGGGGCAGTCTAGCTCCGGAGTTCATACAGCCGGGACCGTGAGTCTCGACCTTGAGTAGTTTTTCTGCTTTTGCTTCCGCATGAGTGATTTTGTAGTGAGGATATGATGTACCGGGCATAAGCCCGTTTTTGCTACTCTGATGTTATATTCTGTGGACACTCCCTTCGTGGAGTTATATTTATGATGACATGTGATTTTCTGTGGACTGCAATTTGCATTTACTTCTTTCTGCTACTTTTCTGTGATCGAAATTGGCCGGCAGAATCGGCGCTTTGTGGTGATGACCCTTCAGGGCGTGAAGGAGTCACCGCAAAACGGCGGTTCTGGCCTAAGACCCCGGTGTTGTAAAAAAAGGGGGGGGGGGGTCTTACAAGTGGTATCAGAGGAGACCTCGATCGAAAAGTAGTAGTCCACAACCCTGGGTCACCCCCGCACGAGTTTAGTTTGGGGACAAACTAAGCAGCGGAAGCGTGGTGTGCCCATATGGGGGATCACATGTAAATTGTCCACTCTTATTAGGTATTGAGTCGATTATCTACTAATGTAGTTCGTTTTGCAGCCCCCAGCTCATCCCACCCCACAAGGTGGAGCTCAGCAGACCCTAGATATTGCACCACCTCCCATGGTCCCCACACCTTTCCTCCAGTCAGACATGGGGCAGACCCTTACAGCTATCCTTGAGGCCTTCCGGGCTTAGCAGGCTCCAGCCCAGCAGCCAAACCCAGGGTCCAACTGGATGAGCACCTTCCGAGGACTCTCTCCCCCATCATACTTGGGGACAGAGGAGTGGCTGGATGTTATGTACGAGATGCTGACTGGGATACGATGCCCTTGGGAGGAGAGGGTGGCCCTGGTGGTATCTTGCTTGGAGTCCCATACTAAGAGGTGGTGGAAGACGCTGTTGGACATGACATTCGCTGATAGGGAGATTGCAGAGATCACTTGGGAGGAATTCAGGGCCACGCTGCTGGAGCACTTTGTTCCGCAGTCGGCCAGGGACGAGTTGGAGGAGCTGTTCTTGCAGCTGAGGCAGGGCACCAGGACGGTGGTGGAGTACCACCGAGAGTTCGACCATTTGGCCCGGTATGCGGGCTCTTTCCAGCTGGACGACGCAGGTTACGTCAAGAGATTTTATAAGGGCCTAAAAGAGGAGTTGAGGGAGGCCCTGCTGTTTGTATCTGACGGGCCTATCTCCCGAATTTTGGAGATGGCGAAGAGGATTGAGGCCGATTGGCACACCACTCGGGGCCGGAAGTGGCAAGCGGAGGATCAGGGCCGGAGGGCCCGAAATGATCAGCGGCGAGGCACCATACCAGATGGGAGGAGGACAGAGGAGCAGCCTCGTCAGGAGGTGAGGCAGGAGCCAAGAGAGCAGGTGGTTTTGGCCCCTCAACCTCTCCGGATTCAGGAGATGCCGATACCCGGGGGTATGGCGTATCCCCCGCCGGAGTGCTTCCATTGTCACCAAGTGGGACATCTCCGGAGAAACTGCCCTATGAGGGGGGCACCACCTCCAGCACCACAGGGTGGCCCACCTGCCCAGCTTTTCGGAGGCCGAGGACGCGGCCTAGGACGTGGTTATCAGGGAGGAGACCGAAGACAGGAAAGGGAGCAGGTATATGCCTTGGACCTTGCACAGCCTCGAAACCCAGAGCGGGTCATCACAGGTAAGCTAAGATGTTTAAATTGTTTAAATAAAAATTTCCGTTCTCATTTGCTCAACAAGTAGAACTGCCCTGAGTAGAATAAATAGGAAAGAAAACCCGTTATAAAGTACTGAGACATTTAAATCGTCACAGGTATAGTCTTCATCAGCGGCAAGCCCGCCTATACTCTGTTCGACACGGGTGCCTCGCACTCGTTTGTGTCAGAGGCCTTTCTGGAAGGGCTGGAAGGAGTGGAACGGTTCACAGGCCGTTTGAGTAGGGTGCGTCTACCCGACGGATCGGAGATACTCACCTCAGCCCACTGCAGTATGGAGGCGGAGATTGGTGGAAAGTCGTTCGAAGTTTCGGCAACGGTCCTGAGGATGCCAGTCTTCGAGCTGATCCTGGGCATGATTTGGATACAGTGGAACCATGCCCAGATTGACTGTCAAGCGAAGAGGATCACCGTGAGGCACGGGGACTCTACCATCATCATCGAAGGTATAAGGCCTGCCTCACGTATACCCTTATCTTCAGTACAGGCCGTCAAGGCCTATTTACAGGGGGAGGAGGTCTACGAGGTGCTGTTTGATATGGCGGAGGCCACGAGTTCTATATCGAATATTCCGGTGGTGTGGGAGTTTGAGGACATCTTCCCGGAGAATTTACCCGGATTACCCCCGCGCAGGGAGCAGGACTTCCAGATACAGCTTGTGCCGGGGGCCAAGCCAGCGTCCAAGGCACCCTACCGGATGGCCCCAAAGGAGTTGACGGAGTTCCGGAGCCAGCTTCAGGAGTTAGTGGAAGCCGGATTTGTCCGGCCAAGCTCTTCACCTTGGGGAGCCCCGATATTGTTCGTCAAGAAGAAAGACGGGACCCTCAGATTGTGCATCGACTATCGAGCACTAAATCAGCTGACAGTCCGGAACACTTATCCACTGCCAAGGATAGACGAGCTGTTCGACCAACTGCAGGGAGCGCAATTCTTTTCGAAATTAGATTTGAGGTTGGGATACTACCAGCTTCGGATTCGGGAGGAGGACTTTCAGAAGACTGCTTTTAATAGTAGATATGGTTTATATGAGTTTACGGTGATGCCCTTCGGACTCACCAACGCACCATCAGCGTTCATGACCCTCATGAACCAAGTCTTCAAGGAATATCTGGATGTGTTTGTCATTGTGTTCATCGATGACATCCTCATTTACTCGAGGACGGAGGAGGAGCACACTCGCCATCTGACACTGACCCTGCAGAGGCTGCGGGAGAATCATCTATATGCGAAATTTAGTAAATGTCAGTTCTGGCTGAAGGAGGTGGGCTTCTTAGGCCACATCATCAGTGGGGCCGGATTGGTAGTGGATCCGGCAAAGATTCAGGCTATTCGGGATTGGCCGCAGCTGAAGACAGCCACCGACGTACGGAGTTTTCTAGGACTTGCCGGTTATTACCGGAAGTTCGTGGAGGGATTCTTTCAAATCGCCCTCCCGCTCACATCCTTGACGAAGAAGGAGGTACCGTTCGTGTGGACCCCGCATTGCCAGATAGCTTTCCAGGAGCTGAAGGATCGGCTAACCTCGGCTCCCATTCTTACTCTCCCCTCGGGGAGGGAGGGATTTCTGGTCTACACTGATGCTTCCTACCAGGGTATGGGAGCTGTACTGATGCAGAAGGGCCAGGTGATTGCATATGCATCTCGCCAGTTGAAGAAGCACGAGCAGAACTATCCGGTGCACGACCTTGAGATGGGGGCTTACCCTTGTTTATTGGGATCTTGGTTTGCCAATTGGGCGAAATGGTCACAGATCTAGGTTTCCCTTAAAACCTAATTTAGCAAACAAGGCGTCATGCTGGGATGTTACAAGGTTCTTTTCTTCGGTAGTAAGTCCCGTAGGCTCAACCTTGATTTCGGGGACGAAATCTTTGTTTTGTTTATTGGGATTTGTAACATCCCATTTCCAACTAGACCCCTAAGAGTGGTTTTGGCCATGACTAGGTCATGACAAAACCCTAGGAAGCCAGAAATGGGCCAAGAGATGGGGGACAGAATGTGGAAGATCATCATGGTCTGTAAATAGTAGAACTCTGAGCAATGGTTTAGGATGACCATGGGCCACACCCTAACCCCAAGACCCTACCACAACACCCCTAATACCTTGGGAGGCCCATTAGAGCCATAAGGACCCATTACGGTCAACCAAAGAGGCTCAGTTGACCAAGGTCAACCCTAGCCCTAAATGGGTCAGACTAGCCTACTTAGGGTCAATTGACCTACTCCTAGCCTAGAGGACCCCACCTATGCCCTCCTAACCCTAAAGTGAGGTCAATGGGTCACTAAGGACACATTGGGGTCAGCCCTAGAGGCCAGGTTGACCCAAGTCAACTCAAGCCCCTAATCTGGTCAAAGTACCCTTACTAAGGGTATGTGACCTCCAATGTGCAGGGTAACCCTACATAACCCTACCTATACCCTAGGGGAAGCTAATGGGTCACCCAGGACCCATAGGGGTCAACCCAGTTGGTCATGTTGACCCAAGTCAACTCTAGCCCTAAATGGTCAAAGTGCCCTTGCCAAGGGACATGTGACCACCAAGATGCCCAACCAACCCTATTCAAGTAACCCTAGACCTTAAGGGAGCCCAATGGGCCACTAAAAACCCAATGGGGTCAACCCAGGTGGTCAAATTGGCCCAGGTCAACCCTCATTTAGGTCAAGTCAAACCTAGCCCAAAAGGGCTAACCCAAGCCCAAGCCACTTCCTCCTTAGGCTAACCCCATTTCCTTGACCATCATAACCAAGTGGGCTGCATTTAGCTTGTGAGGTTGACCAGTCAACCAGAGGTGACTAGGAGAGAGAAAGGAACTCCCCTCCATGATAATGGAGGAGAGAGAAGATGAGGAAGAGGAAGGGGAGAGTGGAAGGCCGGCCAAGGGAGGCTAACAGCCAACATTTATGGTTGCAATCAACTCCTCTAGGGGAGAGGAGTTGATTCCAGCCGTTTCCCGGCCACCAAGGGGTGGATTCAGCCCCCCTCCACTCTACCCGAGCCACACCATTAATGGTGTTGATGGCCATTGAAGAACCAACCACCCCCCTTCCCCAATTGCCATTTAAACTCCATCAGTGGGCCAAGGGGAATATTTTCGATCGTTTACCTGGAGGAGATGAGCCACCCCACTGTACTGTTGCAGAAGCTGAGCGCCGCCGCCGTCGTCAATGGCATCTCGCCGCTCTTCCCGCATTCAGGCCGCCAGGAAGGTCCTCCTCCACCCCTTCTCTCATGGATAGTTCTTAGCAATCACTAGGTTCCAGGTTCGGGCTCAATTGAGCCCGAATCCATTTCGAAATTTCATGGTTTTTCCATGGAAATACTCCTCTCGGGATTGCCGGAAAACGGCCCTCCGGCGGCCAAGCCGCCGCCTGGCGACGGCCACCACCTCAACGGAGGTGGTGGTGGCGGTGGCCGGCCGGGGAGGCGGCCGGATCGCCGGCGGTGGCGTTTGGAAGTTGCTCCAGGCGGGATCAATCGGGATCGTTGGCTGAATGGAGAAGATGACCGGATGCCGTTGATCCCTGCGCCAAGATTCGTGCTGCATCAGGGATTAAACTTTAGGAAATTATTTTTGGATTATTTCATTTCTGTCACACATTATACATTAAAAGGTTTTAATTTTTAAAAATACTTAGGTTCTTCTGGTGGAAAAACCTTCAACACAACAGTTGTAGCCCTCTGAGTCTATTGTATTTTAAAATTTGTTTGAACCCATTTGGGTGCATGGTCTGACCAGGGCACCCATTTTGGTGGGACATACCCTTAGGGCTAGGCAGCCATTAAATTGAGTGCCCACACTGCATCCCTAGCCCAAATCAGTTGAAACTTTGACAGCGAGTCTACCCTAGCTATACCTAGGGCTTGTCCAAAAATGGGAATTTTTGGAGAAAATATTTCTATAGTTTTTATAAAAATTTAATAATTATTAAATAAATTAAATAGGTGCCCTAAACATCTCCAAACCATCCCAAATTTTGGTGAGTGGTCCCTGGGCTCATTTTAGGTATCTGTATAGAGTTTCACCTAATTTGGATATGTTTTGAATAGGTTTTGACCCAACCCTAACTATACCTTAATAAGGGTATTTTTGTCAAAAAGTGCATTTCTGATTTTGAGTGACCAAATCACCTCAACAGAGGCTGAAACTTGGGCCACTGACTTGGTATGGCACTTAGCACCTCCCCATAGAATGTGGGGTAGTGTGGAATAGATTTGCCCTAAGTTCCTAGGCCAAACCCTAAGGACGGACCTTTTTGCCTTGTGAAGGGCATGAGTCCTAAACACCTTGGATGAACATCAAATTTTGCAAGGAGGTTCCTAGGATTTATAAAACCCTCTGTTAAAAATATTAACTAATTTTGAAAAGGGTAGGGTCCCCAAAACCCTAACCCTAGCTTAGGACCTAAAACTTGTAGTGTAGGTTTAGGTTAGCTAAACATCTTGGATCTTAACCAAATTTGGGTAGTGAGGGGATTAGGATATTTTGAGCCTCTGGTAATTTACTTGAGGAGTTTTGATTAAAATTTGTAGCACTTCATTTGTAACCAATAGGATTGCCCTAATTAATAATTTGGCTATTGTGGTCTCACTGCCCATTGAAAGAGCATGAAACATTGGTAGAGATAGTTTTAGGCTATACTAATCATGTATGAATTTTGATAGAATTTTTGGATATCTAGTTAGGACATCTACTTCACAAGTGCTTTATTTTGGTTACATACTAAATAATTCTTGCAAGAGCCCATTACTTATTGAAAAATTATGAAACTTGCTGCATAGTGTTTCCAGCTTAATATTATCATGTGGGAAGTTTTGTGGAAATAGTTGATGGTTAATTAGTATACCATGTTCATTAACCCATAAACTTGAAATTTCATGAGAAAATCAAATATAGCCTTATTTTTAAATGATAAATTATGAAACTTTTTCTAGGGTATTTGTAGGCCATGACAATCATCCCTGAATTTTATCTGAAGTTTTGGAGATATTATTACTGTAAAATCTTTTAAATTGACTTTTTATGAGGTAACTTTGAAATTAAATTTAAGGGCCCAAAACTTGCTGAAAAATTTGAAGACTTAGGCCTTAGAGTTGATTATGCATTTTGTAATTACCATAAATTTATTGGAATATTATCTTGTCTGAAATTGCTACTTCATGTTCAAACTTGGGTTTTTTGGATACTAGAATAAATAAATAAATTATCAGACAAATTAGGAAAATTATGGATTTCTGGATTTATGCTTCAAATATCATGTTAGCCCTATAGTAATTGTCATCGGGGTACTGGATGAGTATTTCATGTACTTCCCTTTTTACGAGTCATGTAGCTTAAGTGGTCTGCATATAGCAAAACTGCAGGGAATCATTTTGGATATGAATTAGAGCACGTGTGATGGGTCTTGATGGATTGCTGGAAGGATATATAGAATGGGTGGCTATATAGAATATGAGTGAGTAGGGTGTGGTTTTTGTCTAGGGTTTAGAGGCGTTCGGGTCCGACGAAAGATCGTCCTACCCAAGGAGAGATGGAGTCAAATCACCCTAGGATTAGCATATCGGAACATGAGAAAGTAATGGGTAAGGGAATCAACCAATAACAAAATACGTACCTTGCGAAAGGGAACGCTGGGCGTAATCCCAACACAGTTCCTAGTGCCCCTTGAGAGCCCTTCACAGGGAATACCGGGGGCAGTCCTGGGTTAACGTAAACTGTTTTAACAAGCTGAAAAGAGTAACTTAGTAATTAGGGTTGCACAATTCACAAACACTGATGGCACCGGATGTTAGCTGGGAGCTTCGGCTCTGATGGTTAAAAGGCAGACTTTGGGTCCGGGGAGCTTCGGCTCGATTGTTTGAGACGGACGTGTTGGTCTGGGGAGCTTCGGCTCGGTTCTTGATTACGCTAATTTGCATGTGCATAAAAGGAAAGGAAATTAAGGTGGTGGGTCTTCGGTATTGGAGGGTCGATGCACCGATGCCAATACGTTGACTCGGCAAGTGTGGTTAGCACTTCGCCAACAGAAGTCCGGTGCGCCAGCCAGTAAGAGTACGCAGGAGTCCGCTTCGTGCACCAAGCGTTGAGGCGTACGATAGGTCTGACCGGTAGTACTTTACTGGTTTAGAGGTGGGCGAGGCCCAACCCACCGCTTTCGTCTGCCACTACGGAGGTATCCTGGGAGGTTACGGCTGTAACATCCCATTTCCAACTAGACCCCTAAGAGTGGTTTTGGCCATGACTAGGTCATGACAAAACCCTGGGAAGCCAGAAATGGGCCAAGAGATAGGAGGCCAAGGTAGGGATCACCATGGTCTGCAGGTAGTAGAATTCTGAACAATAGTTTAGGATGACAATGGGGCTTCACCATGACCCCAAGACCCTATCACAACACTCCAAACATTTTGGGAGACCCATTAGAGCCAAAAGGACCCATTAGGGCCAACCCAAGAGGCCCAGTTGACCAAGGTCAACCCTAGCCCTAAATAGGTCAACCTAGCCCACTTAGGGCCAATAGACCCACTCCTAGTCTAGAGGACCCCACCTATGCCCTCCTAACCCTAAAGTGAGGACAATGGGTCACTAAGGACACATTGGGGTCAGCCCTAGAGGCCAGGTTGACCCAGGTCAACTCAAGCCCTAATCTGGTCAAAGTACCCCTACTAAGGGTATGTGACCTCCAAAGTGCAGGGCAACCCCATATAACCCTACCTAGACCCTAAGGGAAGTCAATGGGTCACCAAGGATCCATAGGGGTGGACCCTAATGGTCATGTTGACCCAAGTCAACTCTAGCTCTAAATGGTCAAAGTGACCTTACCAAGGGTCAAGTGACCTTTAAGGTGCCAAGTCAACCCTACCCAGCCCTACATAGACCTTAGGGGAGGCCAATGAACCACCCAGGACCCAATGGGGTCAACCTAGATGGTCAAATTGGCCAAGTCAACCCTCATTGAGGGTCAAGTCAACTTAGCCCAAAAGGGCTAACCCAAGCTCAAGCCACTTCTCCCTTAGGCTAAGCCCATTCCCATGATCATCATAATCCAGTGGGCTGCCTTTAGCTTGTGGGGTTGACTAGTCAACCAGAGGTGACTAGGAGAGAGAAAAAAAAAGCTCCTCTCCATGATAATGGAGGAGAGAGAAATGAGGAAGGAGAAGGGGGAAGTAAGAGGCCGGCCAAGGGAGACTAACAGCCACCCTTTATGGCTGCAATCAACTCCTCTAGGAGAGAGGAGTTGATTCCAGCCGTTTCCCGGCCACCAAGGGGTGGGTTCAGCCCCCCTCCACACAACCCGAGCCACTCCATTAATGGAGATAATGGCCATTGAAGAACCAGCCTCTCCCCTCCCCCAATTGCCTTTTAAACACCATCAGGGAGCCGAGGGGATCATTTTGGAGCACTTACCTGGAGGAGACGAGCCCTTCCACCGTGCAGTTGCAGAAGCCGAGCGCCGCCGCCGTCGCCAATGGCATCCCGCCTCTCCTCTCGCATCCAGGCCGCCAGGAAGGTCCTCCTCCTCTCCTTAACTCGCGGGTAGATCCTAGGAATCCTTAGGCTAGAGTTTCGGGCTCAATTGAGCCCGATCGAATCCAGGATTTCTCCTGGTTTCGGCAAGGAAAAGTCTTGCTCAATCCGCCGGAAAACACCTCTCCGGCGGCGGAGCCGCCGCCTGACGACAGCCACCACCTCAACGGAGGTGTTGGTGGCGGTGGCCGGCCGGGGAAGGGGCTGGATCGCCGGCGGCAGAGCTTGGAAATCGCTCCAGGCAGAACCAATCCCAGCCGTTGGCTCAGTGGGGACGATGACCAGATGCCGTCGATCTGCGCCAAGATTCGTGCGGCATCAGATCAGATACTATAGGGTTAAATAAAATTTATTTCATTTTTGTCACACTGGATGTATTTAATGTAATTAATGTTTAAAAATACCTAGGGACCCTGGATGGAAATTTGCCCAACATGAACATTGTAGCTTAGGGTGTCTAGTTTGCAGCAAAAATTGTTGGGACCCTTTTGGGTCACTGGTTGGACCAGGGCACCCATTTTGGTGGGACATGTCCTTAGGGCTAGGCAGTCACTAAAATGAGTGCCCACTCTTCACCCCAAGCCCAAATGGGCTGAAATTTTGGCAGAGGGTCTATCCTAGGCATACCTAGGGCCTGCCCAAAAATGGGAATTTTTGGAGAAAATATTTCTATAGTTTTGGTAAAAATTTAATAATCATTAGATAAATTAAATAGGTGCCCTAAACACACCCAAACCCTCCCAAATTTTGGTGAGTGGTCCCTGGGCTCCAATTAGGTACCTGTATAAAATTTCAGTTGGTTTGGGTGAGTGTTGAATAGGTTTTGACCCAACCCTAGTTCTACCCTATGAAGGGCATTTTGGTCAAAAGTGGCACTTTTGGTTTTAAGTGACCAAATCACCTCAACAGAGGCTGAAACTTTGGCCACTGATATGATTTAACTTTTTACACTCACTCATGAAGTTTGGAGTGGATTGGGCTAGGGTAGCCCTAGAAGTGTAGGGTAGGCCCTTTAGGGTAATTCTCTAGGGTTTGAAGAAATTGGGGTCAAAAGACCTTGGATGGGCTTGAAACTTGGGAATGATGACCATAGGGTCACTATGGTCCTATGGTTAAAATTTTAGGGCATTTGGAAGATTAAAGACCCCTTAAATCCATAACCCTAGTTTAGGGCACTAGCTTTGAAACCATAAGAACTAATACCAAAACTATCTTAAAAGGGCTGCGATTTTGAATGGGTAGTTGCTTAGGGCATACATGTCTCTGGAAATTTTATAATAAATTTTGGATGAATATTTTTGGTACTTTATTCACAGAGTTATATTTTATAATTTCCACTTAAGAGTTTTTGCAGAGCACTATACTTGCTTAAACTTGATAAAACTTAGCCAAGGGGCTTATAATCATGTTACCCATCTCTGTAAATGTTTATGGAATTTTTGAAGAATGATATTTAGTTGTTGCTTCTTTAATTATTTAATTCCATGGAACCTTGGAAAATTTAATAATGACTTTTAGATTGTCTGAAAAATTCTAATTTCTTCATCATGATGTTTTTAGTTCCCTATGAAGCCCTAGTAATTTTTACATAATTATTGGAGACATATATGTGGCACTTCCTTCATTATTTTTGATTTTTGGAATTATTTTAATAAATCCTTTAGAGGTCAAGAATTATCTGGAAAATTATGAAAATTAGCATCCAATGATATTTCTCTGTTATTTAGTGAATACAAATTTTAGGAGGCCATTACCTGAGAAAATCTTATGGTTCATGTTCAAATTGACTATGGCCTAGTTTTTGAGGAAAATTCAATAAATAGTAGATTAATTGGGAAAAATATGATTTTCTTAATTTAGTCTATACTTATCATAATAGACCTCTGATAATTATCATGAGGGTACTGGATGAGTATTTCATGTACTTCCCCTTTTACGGGTCACGTAGCTTAAGTGGTCTGCATATAGCAAAACTGCAGGATTTCATTTGGATTGAATTAGGGCACGTATGATGGGTCTTGATGGTTTGCTGTAAGGACAAGTGGAAAGGGCTGCATCTTTGGAAGATGAGTGAGTAGGGTGTGGATTTGTCTAGGGTTTAAAGGCGTTCGGGCCCGACGAAAGATCGTCTTACCCAAGGAGAGTTGGAGTCAAATCACCCTAGGATTAGCGTATCGAAACATGAGAAAATAATGGGTAAGGGGATCAACCAATAATAAAATAAGTACCTTGCGAAAGGGAACGCTGGGCGTAATCCCAACACAGTTCCTAGTGCCCCTTGAGAGCCCTTCACAGGGAATACCGGGGGCAGTCCTGGGTTAACGTAAACTGTTTAACAAGCTGAAAAGAGTAACTTAGTAATTAGGGTTGCACATTTCACAGGCACTGTTAGCACCAAAAGTCAGCTGGGAGCTTCGCTCGGATGGTTAAAAGACGGACTCTTGGTCCGGGGAGCTTCGGCTCGGGTTTTGTTTACGCTAAATCTGCATGTGCATAAAAGGAAAATAAATTAAGGTGGTGGGTTTTCGGTATTGGAGGGTCGATGCACCGACGCCAATACGTTGACTCGGCAAGTGTGGTTAGCACTTCGCCAACAGAAGTCCGGTGCGCCAGCCGGCAAGAGTACGCAGGAGTCCGCTTCGTGCACCAAGCGTTGAGGCGTACGATAGGTCTGACCGGTAGTGCCTTACTGGTTTAGAGGTGGGCGAGGCCCAACCCACCGCTTCCGTCTGCCACTACGGAGGTATCCTGGGAGGTTACGGCTCCAGAAAGGGGGAACTAAAGGTCTGTGTGCACAGAGTCGGGTGTGTGCGTTGCACTTGCATGTCCATCATACCCACTTGCATGTCATAGCATAATCGATTCATTTAACCCCTGACACCTGATGTATAAGTGGAATGGGACGCTTATACATTAGGACCTGCAAAACGACCCCTTAGTCTATAAGCTTGTGTGGGCAAGTTTATAAATTAAGGTTAATTTTGATATATTTAGTTACTGCTGTTTGACCACCGTCACCCCAACGTATAAATCGGTATGGGACTTTTTATACGATGGGAGCCTTGCAAAAGACCCCTTGGCTTATGTGTTTTTCCATATAAGTGAAGGTTACATTTCAGCTTACATTTTATTGTCTTTATATGCTATAGAACTTGCTAGAATAGGACCGCTGTCATCTGCTTTGATATTCTCCACCTTCAAGTCCTCCCCTTTCTTCCTCTCCGCTCGGTGCCTAGGAGCCGTGGGGGAAGGGGTGGGGGATGATAGGACTTAGTCTTTTAGACTAACGGTTTTCGAACCGCATCATTTAGGGGATCGTGGAGACCAGCATGGAGGAGCAGCCCCAGAGACCGGTGCGCTTGGAGGTGGGGCAGTCTAGCTCCGGAGTTCATACAGCCGGGACTGTGAGTCTCGACCCTGAGTAGTTTTTCAGCTTTTGCTTCCGCATGAGTGATTTTGTAGTGAGGATATGTTGTACCGGGCATAAGCCCGTATTTTGCTACTCTGATGTTATCTACTGTGGACACTCCCTTCGTGGAGTTATATTTATGTCATGTGATTCTCTGTGGACAGATAGTTTTCATTTTACTTCATTATGCTACTTTTATGTGATCGAATTGGCCGGCAGAATCGGCGCTTTGTGGTGATGACCCTTCAGGGCGTGAAGGAGTCACCGCAAAACGGCGGTTCTGGGCCTAAGACCCCGTGGTCAAAAGAGAAAAAAGGGGGTCTTACAAGTGGTATCAGAGGAAACCTCGATCGAAAAGTAGCCGTCCACAACCCTGGGTCACCCCCGCGCGGGTTTAGTTTGGGGACAAACTAAGCAGCGGAAGCGGTGGTGTGCCCATATGGGGGGAATCACATATAAATTGTCCACTATCATTAGGCATTGAGTCGATTACCTACTGATGTAGTTCATTTTGCAGCCCTCAGCTCAGCCCACCCCACAAGGTGGAGCTCAGCAGATTCCAGACATTGCACCACCTCCCATGGTCCCCACACCTTTCCTCCAGTCAGACATGGGGCAGACCCTTACAGCCATCCTTGAGGCCTTCCGGGCTCAGCAAGCCCCAGCCCAGCAGCCAAACCCAGGGGCCAACTGGATGAGCACCTTCCGAGGACTCTCTCCCCCATCTTACTTGGGGACGGAGTCGGCAGTACGGACAGAGGAGTGGCTGGATGTGATGTACGAGATGTTGACGGGGATACGATGCCCCTGGGAGGAGAGGGTGGCCCTAGTGGTATCTTGCTTGGAGTCACATGCAAGCGGTGGTGGAAGACGCTGTTGGACACGACTTTTGCGGATAGAGAGATTGCAGAAATCACATGGGAAGAATTCAGGGCCACGCTGCTGGAGCACTTTGTTCCTCAGTCGGCCAGGGACGAGTTGGAGGAGCGTTTCTTGCAGCTGAGGCAGGGCACCAGGACAGTGGTGGAGTACCACCGAGAGTTCGATCATTTGGCCCGATATGCGGGCTCTTATCAGCTGGATGAAGCGGGGTACGTCAAGAGGTTTTATAAGGGCCTAAAAGAGGAGTTGAGAGAGGCTTTGCTTTTTGTCTCTGACGGGCCCATCTCCCGGATTTTAGAGATGGCGAAGAGGATTGAGGCCGACTGGCACACCACTCGGGGCCGGAAACGGCAAACGGAGGACCAGGGCCGGAGGGCCCGAAATGATCAGCGGCGAGGCATCGTACCAGATGGAAGAAGGGCAGAGGAGCAGCCTCGTCAGGAGTTGAGGCAGGAGCCGAGAGAGCAGGTGGTCTTGGCCCCTCAACCTCTCCGGATCCAGGAGATGCAGAGACCCCGGGGTATGGCGTATCCCCCGCCGGAGTGCTTCCACTGTCACCAGGTGGGACACCTCCGGAGAGATTGCCCTATGAGGGGGGCACCACCTCCAGCACCACGGGGTGGCCCACCGGCCCAGCATTTCGGAGGCCGAGGACGCGGCCGAGGACGTGGTTACCAGGGAGGCGACCGCAGGCAGAATGGGGAGCAGATTTACGCTCTGGACTTAGCACAGCCCCGGAACCCGGACAGGGTTATTGCAGGTATGAGAGTAATCTTAATGTTAGAATTATTCTTTGCTCGTATTAAGCATTGATAGAACTACTATACAACCTAGGTTAGAAAACCTTACGCTAGAATTTCTTTCAAACTGATTTAGGAATGGTGATGGTGTGCGGCAAGCCTGCCCACACCCTGTTCGACACGGGGGCATCACATAACTTTGTATCGGAGGATTTCGTCAAGGACCTGGATCAGATTCGTTGCTATACAGGACTACCCAGGAGGGTGCGCCTCCCCAATGGGATGGAGATTCAGTCCACAGAAAAGTGCCTCCTGGAGGTTACCATAGAGGGGTTGACACTCGAGGCCCCGGCGACGATCTTGAGGATGCCGGACTTCGATCTCGTCTTGGGCATGACATGGCTTGTCTGGAACCATGCCCAGATTGATTGCCCGGCAGGGAGGGTCGTGCTCAGCCACGGCGATACTTATGCAACGTTCGAAGGTACTACACCGGTCTCCCGTCGCTTGCTTTCATCTATTCAGGCCATTAAGGCCCATATGCAAGGGGACGAGGTATACCAAGTATTGTTCGAGATGACTGAGGAGAAGGACTTGATCGCAGACATTCCGGTGGTTCGTGACTACGCCGATATTTTTCCGGATAAGCTGCCGGGACTACCTCCGCATAGGGAGAAGGACTTCCAGATTCAGCTGGTACCAGGGGCTAAGCCGGTATCCAAGGCCCCTTATCGGATGGCCCCGAAGGAGTTGGCGGAGTTTCGGACACAGTTGCAGGAGCTGGTGGAAGCAGGATTTGTTAGGCCGAGTTCCTCATCATGGGGAGCTCCTGTCCTATTCGTAAAGAAGAAGGACGGCACCTTACGCCTGTGCATCGACTATCGAGCACTAAATAGGCTGACCGTCCGAAATACCTATCCGCTCCCCAGGATAGACGAGTTGTTCGATCAGCTGGAGGGAGCCCATTACTTTTCGAAGCTGGACTTGAGATCAGGCTATTACCAGCTGCGGATCCAGGAGGAGGATATCCCGAAAACGGCCTTTAGTAGCCGGTATGGATTGTATGAGTTCATCGTGATGCCCTTCGGGCTCACGAATGCTCCGTCAGCATTTATGAGCCTCATGAACCGGGTCTTCGAGGCTTACTTGGATGTGTTTGTCATAGTGTTCATAGACGACATCCTTATCTATTCTAAGACGGAGGAGGAGCATACACGACATCTAGCATTGACCCTGGAGAGACTGCGGGAGCATCACCTTTATGCGAAATTCAGTAAGTGTCAGTTCTGGCTGAAGGAGGTGGCGTTCTTAGGTCACATTATCAGCGGAGCCGGGCTGGCAGTGGACCCGGCAAAGATTCGAGCTATTTCAGAGTGGCCGCAGCTGAAAACAGCCACTGACGTACGGAGTTTTCTAGGACTTGCCGGTTATTACCGGAAGTTTGTAGAGGGATTCTCTCGAATCGCCCTCCCGCTCACATCCTTGACAAAGAAGGAGGCACCGTTCGTGTGGACCCCGCAGTGCCAGACAGCTTTCCAGGAGCTGAAGGATCGGCTGACCTCGGCTCCCATTCTTACTCTTCCCTCGGGGAGGGAGGGATTCCAGGTCTACACTGACGCATCATATCAGGGGATGGGAGCGGTACTGATGCAGAACGGACACGTCATAGCTTATGCCTCCCGCCAGCTGAAGACCCATGAGAAGAACTACCCAGTACATGACCTTGAGATGGGGCAGTTGTATTCGCACTGAAGATATGGCGGCACTACCTTTATGGAGTCCACTGTGACATATATTCTGACCATAAGAACCTTAAGTACGTGGACACGCAGAAGGAACTGAACATCAGGCAAAGGCGGTGGGTGGAGTTTCTATCTGACTATCAGTATGAGATGCACTATCACCCGGGGAAGGCAAACGTGGTGGCAGATGCACTGAGTCGGAGAGCCGCCACAACAGGAGCAGAGCCTCAGTTGATGTCTATGGAGCTGCTGCAGAGACTAGAGGACATGCACATTACTCTGGTATCGTCTGATGATCCTGAGCTCTATGAGGAGTACTTGGCCGCGATAGCGTTACCGATGACATCAGAGACCGGGTCAGAGAGGGACAGAGGCAGGATGCCAAGTTGGAACCCATCTTCCAAGCTCTGAAGGCGGCACTGCAGGAGATTACACACTGAGGGACGATCTGGTGTGCTTCAGAGGACGGGTGTATATACCGGAGGGAGGCCAGATCCGGGAGGATATTATGATGGAGGCGCACTGCAGCCGGTATTCTGTACACCCGGGGATCACAAAGATGACGGCTGATTTGAAGAGGACGATGTACTGGCCGGGCATGAAGAAGGATGTCTCACACTTCGTGACCCATTGTGAGGCATGTCAGCTAGTGAAGGCGGAGTGCAGGAACCCCGCAGGATTATTGCAGCCACTCCCGGTGCCGGAGTGGAAGTTTGATGACATAGCCATGGACTTCATACATGGGCTTCCCCGGTCTCGGACAGGGAATGACTCGATCTGGGTAATCGTCGATCGGTTGACCAAGGTGGCTCGATTTATACCGATCAGGAAGGATGATTCAGTAGGAGTACTGGTGCGGAAGTTTGTGGAGCAGTTCATTCGTTATCATGGAGTGCCCAGGACGATAGTGTCGGATCGGGATGGCAGGTTCACCTCCAGGGAGTGGAGGTCCGTGCAAGCTTACTTAGGCACGCGATTGACTTTCAGCACTGCATTCCACCCCCAGACAGACGGGCAGACAGAACGCACCAACCGGACGCTGGAGGACCTTTTGAGGCTATGCATCTTAGATCGCGGGGAACCGTGGGAGAAACTCTTACCCCTTGTCGAGTTCTCCTATAACAACAGCCACCAGTCCAGCATCAGGATGGCGCCTTACGAAGCCTTGTACGGGAGGAGATGCCGGACCCCGCTCTCATGGGTGCAGAACGAAGATCCGAAGGTATTGGGGTCAGAGTTTGTTGAAGACACCGAGGCACAAGTGAGGCTGATCAGAGACAGGATGCTCGAGGCGCAGAGTAGACAGGCCAAGTACTATGACGCCCGACATCGGCAGGTGGAGTTCCAGGTGGGGGACCGGGTGTTTCTGAAAATCCGGCCCATGCATGGAGTTTCACGGGTGCGTGGTCGGAGGAAGAAGCTCAGCCCTAGGTACATGGGCCCTTACAGGATCCTGGAGCGGATCGGACCCCTAGCCTACCGGCTGGAGTTACCACCAGAGCTAGAAGCGCTGCACGACGTCTTCCACATTTCTTCTTTGAGGAGGGCTCTACTACGCCCGGAGCAGCAGATTCTGACCACCGAAGGGCCGGTAGCTTCAGACCGGTCTGTTCATTTGGAGCCTGTGAGGATCGACGACCGAGGAGTGCGGGTCTTACGACGCAAGAGGGTCCCTCTAGTCAAGGTCCTGTGGAGGAACCACGGCCAGGAGGAGCATACCTGGGAGCCACAGGACCTGATGCGACAAAGATACCCCGAGCTATTCAGTCAGGTATACCTCTCAGACCCCTCAAGATGTTAATTTATTTTTCTGCTTTAAGTATACTAAGGGCTGCTCTAGGTAGATAGGGCTTATCTTTGTTTATTGGGGCTTAACTTTGTTTATTGGGATTTTGGTTCACCGTTTGGGCGAAAGGGGTCTTAGATCTAAGTTTTCCCTTAAATCAAATTTAACAAACAAGACGTCATAATGGGATGTTACAAGACTCTTTCCTTCGGTAATAAGACCCGTAGGTCCAACCTTGATTTCGGGGACGAAATCTTTGTTTTGTTTATTGGGATTTGTAACATCCCATTTCCAACTAGACCCCTAAGAGTGGTTTTGGCCATGACTAGGTCATGACAAAACCCTGGGAAGCCAGAAATGGGCCAAGAGATAGGAGGCCAAGGTAGGGATCACCATGGTCTGCAGGTAGTAGAATTCTGAACAATAGTTTAGGATGACAATGGGGCTTCACCATGACCCCAAGACCCTATCACAACACTCCCAAACATTTTGGGAGACCCATTAGAGCCAAAAGGACCCATTAGGGCCAACCCAAGAGGCCCAGTTGACCAAGGTCAACCCTAGCCCTAAATAGGTCAACCTAGCCCACTTAGGGCCAATAGACCCACTCCTAGTCTAGAGGACCCCACCTATGCCCTCCTAACCCTAAAGTGAGGACAATGGGTCACTAAGGACACATTGGGGTCAGCCCTAGAGGCCAGGTTGACCCAGGTCAACTCAAGCCCTAATCTGGTCAAAGTACCCCTACTAAGGGTATGTGACCTCCAAAGTGCAGGGCAACCCCATATAACCCTACCTAGACCCTAAGGGAAGTCAATGGGTCACCAAGGATCCATAGGGGTGGACCCTAATGGTCATGTTGACCCAAGTCAACTCTAGCTCTAAATGGTCAAAGTGACCTTACCAAGGGTCAAGTGACCTTTAAGGTGCCAAGTCAACCCTACCCAGCCCTACATAGACCTTAGGGAGGCCAATGAACCACCCAGGACCAATGGGGTCAACCTAGATGGTCAAATTGGCCAAGTCAACCCTCATTGAGGGTCAAGTCAACTTAGCCCAAAAGGGCTAACCCAAGCTCAAGCCACTTCTCCCTTAGGCTAAGCCCATTCCCATGATCATCATAATCCAGTGGGCTGCCTTTAGCTTGTGGGGTTGACTAGTCAACCAGAGGTGACTAGGAGAGAGAAAAAAAAAAAGCTCCTCTCCATGATAATGGAGGAGAGAGAAATGAGGAAGGAGAAGGGGGAAGTAAGAGGCCGGCCAAGGGAGACTAACAGCCACCCTTTATGGCTGCAATCAACTCCTCTAGGAGAGAGGAGTTGATTCCAACCGTTTCCCGGCCACCAAGGGGTGGGTTCAGCCCCCCTCCACACAACCCGAGCCACTCCATTAATGGAGATAATGGCCATTGAAGAACCAGCCTCTCCCCTCCCCCAATTGCCTTTTAAACACCATCAGGGAGCCGAGGGGATCATTTTGGAGCACTTACCTGGAGGAGACGAGCCCTTCCACCATGCAGTTGCAGAAGCCGAGCGCCGCCGCCGTCGCCAATGGCATCCCGCCGCTCCTCTCGCATCCAGGCCGCCAGGAAGGTCCTCCTCCTCTCCTTAACTCGCGGGTAGATCCTAGGAATCCTTAGGCTAGAGTTTCGGGCTCAATTGAGCCCGATCGAATCCAGGATTTCTCCTGGTTTCGGCAAGGAAAAGTCTTGCTCAATCCGCCGGAAAACACCTCTCCGGCGGCGGAGCCGCCGCCTGACGACAGCCACCACCTCAACGGAGGTGTTGGTGGCGGTGGCCGGCCGGGGAAGGGGCTGGATCGCCGGCGGCAGAGCTTGGAAATCGCTCCAGGCAGAACCAATCCCAGCCGTTGGCTCAGTGGGGACGATGACCAGATGCGTCGATCTGCGCCAAGATTCGTGCGGCATCAGATCAGATACTATAGGGTTAAATAAAATTTATTTCATTTTTGTCACACTGGATGTATTTAATGTAATTAATGTTTAAAAATACCTAGGGACCCTGGATGGAAATTTGCCCAACATGAACATTGTAGCTTAGGGTGTCTAGTTTGCAGCAAAAATTGTTGGGACCCTTTTGGGTCACTGGTTGGACCAGGGCACCCATTTTGGTGGGACATGTCCTTAGGGCTAGGCAGTCACTAAAATGAGTGCCCACTCTTCACCCCAAGCCCAAATGGGCTGAAATTTTGGCAGAGGGTCTATCCTAGGCATACCTAGGGCCTGCCCAAAAATGGGAATTTTTGGAGAAAATATTTCTATAGTTTTGGTAAAAATTTAATAATCATTAGATAAATTAAATAGGTGCCCTAAACACACCCAAACCCTCCCAAATTTTGGTGAGTGGTCCCTGGGCTCCAATTAGGTACCTGTATAAAATTTCAGTTGGTTTGGGTGAGTGTTGAATAGGTTTTGACCCAACCCTAGTTCTACCCTATGAAGGGCATTTTGGTCAAAAGTGGCACTTTTGGTTTTAAGTGACCAAATCACCTCAACAGAGGCTGAAACTTTGGCCACTGATATGATTTAACTTTTTACACTCACTCATGAAGTTTGGAGTGGATTGGGCTAGGGTAGCCCTAGAAGTGTAGGGTAGGCCCTTTAGGGTAATTCTCTAGGGTTTGAAGAAATTGGGGTCAAAAGACCTTGGATGGGCTTGAAACTTGGGAATGATGACCATAGGGTCACTATGGTCCTATGGTTAAAATTTTAGGGCATTTGGAAGATTAAAGACCCCTTAAATCCATAACCCTAGTTTAGGGCACTAGCTTTGAAACCATAAGAACTAATACCAAAACTATCTTAAAAGGGCTGAGATTTTGAATGGGTAGTTGCTTAGGCATACATGTCTCTGGAAATTTTATAATAAATTTTGGATGAATATTTTTGGTACTTTATTCACAGAGTTATATTTTATAATTTCCACTTAAGAGTTTTTGCAGAGCACTATACTAGCTTAAACTTGATAAAACTTAGCCAAGGGGCTTATAATCATGTTACCCATCTCTGTAAATTTTTATGGAATTTTTGAAGAATGATATTTAGTTGTTGCTTCTTTAATTATTTAATTCCATGGAACCTTGTAAAATTTAATAATGACTTTTAGATTGTCTGAAAAATTCTAATTTCTTCATCATGATGTTTTTAGTTCCCTATGAAGCCCTAGTAATTTTTACATAATTATTGGAGACATATATGTGGCACTTCCTTCATTATTTTTGATTTTTGGAATTATTTTAATAAATCCTTTAGAGGTCAAGAATTATCTGGAAATTATGAAAATTAGCATCCAATGATATTTCTCTGTTATTTAGTGAATACAAATTTTAGGAGGCCATTACCTGAGAAAATCTTATGGTTCATGTTCAAATTGACTATGGCCTAGTTTTTGAGGAAAATTCAATAAATAGTAGATTAATTGGGAAAAATATGATTTTCTTAATTTAGTCTATACTTATCATAATAGACCTCTGATAATTATCATGAGGGTACTGGATGAGTATTTCATGTACTTCCCCTTTTACGGGTCACGTAGCTTAAGTGGTCTGCATATAGCAAAACTGCAGGATTTCATTTGGATTGAATTAGGGCACGTATGATGGGTCTTGATGGTTTGCTGTAAGGACAAGTGGAAAGGGCTGCATCTTTGGAAGATGAGTGAGTAGGGTGTGGATTTGTCTAGGGTTTAAAGGCGTTCGGGCCCGACGAAAGATCGTCTTACCCAAGGAGAGTTGGAGTCAAATCACCCTAGGATTAGCGTATCGAAACATGAGAAAATAATGGGTAAGGGGATCAACCAATAATAAAATAAGTACCTTGCGAAAGGGAACGCTGGGCGTAATCCCAACACAGTTCCTAGTGCCCCTTGAGAGCCCTTCACAGGGAATACCGGGGGCAGTCCTGGGTTAACGTAAACTGTTTAACAAGCTGAAAAGAGTAACTTAGTAATTAGGGTTGCACATTTCACAGGCACTGTTAGCACCAAAAGTCAGCTGGGAGCTTCGGCTCGGATGGTTAAAAGACGGACTCTTGGTCCGGGGAGCTTCGGCTCGGGTTTTGTTTACGCTAAATCTGCATGTGCATAAAAGGAAAATAAATTAAGGTGGTGGGTTTCGGTATTGGAGGGTCGATGCACCGACGCCAATACGTTGACTCGGCAAGTGTGGTTAGCACTTCGCCAACAGAAGTCCGGTGCGCCAGCCGGCAAGAGTACGCAGGAGTCCGCTTCGTGCACCAAGCGTTGAGGCGTACGATAGGTCTGACCGGTAGTGCCTTACTGGTTTAGAGGTGGGCGAGGCCCAACCCACCGCTTCCGTCTGCCACTACGGAGGTATCCTGGGAGGTTACGGCTCCAGAAAGGGGGAACTAAAGGTCTGTGTGCACAGAGTCGGGTGTGTGCGTTGCACTTGCATGTCCATCATACCCACTTGCATGTCATAGCATAATCGATTCATTTAACCCCTGACACCTGATGTATAAGTGGAATGAGACGCTTATACATTAGGACCTGCAAAACGACCCCTTAGTCTATAAGCTTGTGTGGGCAAGTTTATAAATTAAGGTTAATTTTGATATATTTAGTTACTGCTGTTTGACCACCGTCACCCCAACGTATAAATCGGTATGGGACTTTTTATACGATGGGAGCCTTGCAAAAGACCCCTTGGCTTATGTGTTTTTCCACATAAGTGAAGGTTACATTTCAGCTTACATTTTATTGTCTTTATATGCTATAGAACTTGCTAGAATAGGACCGCTGTCATCTGCTTTGATATTCTCCACCTTCAAGTCCTCCCCTTTCTTCCTCTCCGCTCGGTGCCTAGGAGCCGTGGGGGAAGGGGTGGGGGATGATAGGACTTAGTCTTTTAGACTAACGGTTTTCGAACCGCATCATTTAGGGGATCGTGGAGACCAGCATGGAGGAGCAGCCCCAGAGACCGGTGCGCTTGGAGGTGGGGCAGTCTAGCTCCGGAGTTCATACAGCCGGGACTGTGAGTCTCGACCCTGAGTAGTTTTTCAGCTTTTGCTTCCGCATGAGTGATTTTGTAGTGAGGATATGTTGTACCGGGCATAAGCCCGTATTTTGCTACTCTGATGTTATCTACTGTGGACACTCCCTTCGTGGAGTTATATTTATGTCATGTGATTCTCTGTGGACAGATAGTTTTCATTTTACTTCATTATGCTACTTTTATGTGATCGAATTGGCCGGCAGAATCGGCGCTTTGTGGTGATGACCCTTCAGGGCGTGAAGGAGTCACCGCAAAACGGCGGTTCTGGGCCTAATACCCCGTGGTCAAAAGAGAAAAAAAAGGGGGTCTTACAACGGCTCCAGAAAGGGGGAACTAA
This sequence comes from Platanthera guangdongensis, assembly GCA_039583875.1. Lineage (NCBI taxonomy): Eukaryota > Viridiplantae > Streptophyta > Magnoliopsida > Asparagales > Orchidaceae > Platanthera > Platanthera guangdongensis. The sequence continues at coordinate 115,788,948 of CM077160.1, read as the reverse complement.
AGGTCTGTGTGCACAGAGTCGGGTGTGTGTGTTGCACTTGCATGTCCATCATACCCACTTGCATGTCATAGCATAATCGATTCATTTAACCCTGCACCTAAAGTATAAGTGGAATGGGACGCTTATACTTTAGGACCTGCAAAACGACCCCTTGGTCTATAAGCTTGTGTGGGCATGCTTATAAATTAAGGTTAATTTTGATATATGTTTTTACTGCTGTTTGATAACTGACACCCCAACGTATAAATTGGTATGGGACTTTTTATATGATGGGAGCCTTGCAGAAGACCCCTTGACTTATGTGTTCTCACATAAGTGAAGGTTACCTTTCATATTTCAGCCTTTTGTCTATACACGTTATAGAAGTGCTAGAATAGGTCCACTGTCATCTGTTTTTGATATTCTCCACCTTCAAGTCCTCCCCTTTCTTCCTCTCCGCTCGGTGCCTAGGAGCTGTGGGGAAGGGGCGGGGGATGATAGGACTTAGTCTTTTAGACTAACGGTTTTCGAACCGCGTCATTTAGGGGATCGTGGAGACCAGCATGGAGGAGCAGCCCCAGAGACCGGTGCGCTTGGAGGTGGGGCAGTCTAGCTCCGGAGTTCATACAGCCGGGACCGTGAGTCTCGACCTTGAGTAGTTTTTCTGCTTTTGCTTCCGCATGAGTGATTTTGTAGTGAGGATATGATGTACCAGGCATAAGCCCGTTTTTGCTACTCTGATGTTATATTCTGTGGATACTCCCTTCGTGGAGTTATATTTATGATGACATGTGATTCTCTGTGGACTGCAATTTGCATTTACTTCTTTCTGCTACTTTTCTGTTATCGAAATTGGCTGGAAGAATCGGAGCTTTGTGGTGATGACCCTTCAGGGCGTGAAGGAGTCACCGCAAAACGGCGGTTCTGGGCCTAAGACCCCGGTGTTGTAAAAAAAAAGGGGGGGGGGGGGGGGGGTCTTACACTCTTTCCCCTTATTCCCTAGCACTTGAAATTTCTTGATCTTTACCTGGCGATTTCAAGGCTAATACCATCGAGTGAGTTCCTGCCCTGCCAGCTAGGTGAGAGCCTGACAGCGGGATCTGCTCGGGGTCCACTACTACCATCATCGAGTGACTTCCTGCCCTGCCAGCTAGTTGAGAGCCTGACAGCGGGATCTGCTCGAGGCCAATGATGAAACCGAGTGACTTCCAGCCCTGCCAGCTGGGTGAGAGCCTGACAGCGGGATCTGCTCGGGGTCCACTACTGCCGCCATCGAGTGACTTCCTGCCCTGCCAGCTAGTTGAGAGCCTGACAGCGGGATCTGCTCGAGGCCAAGGATGACACCGAGTGACTTCCAGCCATGCCAGCTAGGTGAGAGCCTGACAGCGGGATCTGCTTGGGGTCCACTACTACCGCCATCGAGTAACTTCCTGCCCTGCCAGCTAGTTGAGAGCCTGACAGCGGGATCTGCTCGAGGCCAAGGATGACACCGAGTGACTTCCAGGCCTGCCAGCTAGGTGAGATCCTGACAGCGGGATCTGCTCGGGGTCCACTACTACCGCCATCGAGTGACTTCCTGCCCTGCCAGCTAGTTGAGAGCCTGACAGCGGGATCTGCTCGAGGCCCAGGTTCACTCCCTTCCTTCATGCGAACTCACAGCGACAATGTTGGCACGTTAAAGAACTTTCATTAAAAATCAAGACATGACTTACAAGCTTCAAGGAAAAAAGCGCTTTAGGTCGTCACCACTCCAGGTGAGACTTAGGGTGTCGCCCTCCACATTTTGGAGTCGATAACCTCCCGATTTTAGCGCCTCCTTTACAATAAACGGTCCCTCCCAGCTGGGGTTGAGCTTTCCTACGGATGCCGACCTCCCTGCTGCATCCACCTTCTTCAGCACCAAGTCCCCTTGCACAAACTGCTTGACTCTAACATTCTTATCAAAGTACTTGGCCATTCTCCTTTTTATCTCTTCTTGTCGGAGGGCAGAGAGATCCCTTTGTTCTTCCACCACGTTGAGGGAGAGCCGCAACTCCTCCTCATTCTCTGCCCTCCATTCCTCTCTGCCTTCCTTGGCCGCAACGACTCGAGGTGTTTGGACTTCAAATTCCACGGGGAGCACTGCCTCGCACCCATGAGAGAGCTTGAAGGGGGTCTCTCCAGTAGCCGTGTTGGGGGTGGTCCTCAGGGCCCAGAGAACCGCGGGAAGCTGCTCCACCCAGCTCCCCTTCAAATTCTCAACTTTCTTCTTGAGGAGGTTGACGATGATCTTGTTCGCAGCTTCCACCTGTCCGTTGCTCCTGGGATGATGAACCGAGGCGAACCTGAGGTTGATTCCAAGCTGCTCCAGGTCTGGGGGAATGGCCCAACCAAATCCATTCCCCAAATGGCAAAAGGCCAGGGGGCTGTGATAGTTTTGAGTCGCTGGGCCGACTGTAGCTGGAGGGGGCAAACAGCTGCCATTTATGGCACCTTCTTGCGAACTCTGTTGCGTCATGGCTCAGGGTGGGCCAGAAGTACCCCTGCCTGACAATTCTTCCTTCCAGGATCCGTCTCCCGGAGTGGCTCTCACACTCTCCGGAGTGGACTTCCTCCAAGATTCTTTGTACCTCCCCTTCGGCCATGCAACGAGCCAACATCCATGAGAGTGTCTTCCTGTACAGCCGCCCGTCCTGGAGGAGGTAGTATGCCGACTTGTGCCTTAGCTTCTTCTTATCTGCCCCCTCCGGATACTCTCCCGTGGAGAGGAAAGTTACAACTGGGTCCATCCATGAAGCCTGTTGATCAATCTCCATGAGCTCCCCCTCTTCGATGGAGGGGAAGAATAGGTCGGTGATGGTACCCCCACCTGGGGACCATGCTTTGCTAGTTGGTCGACCTGTCCGTTTTCTTCCCTGGGCATGTGTCGGATGGAGAAGGTTTGGAAAGTGCCTATGACCCCCTTCACTTTGGCTAAGTATAATTGCAGGGTGGGCTCCCTTGCCTCGAACTCCCCATTGATCTGGGAAGCTACTACCATGGAGTCGGTAAGGACCACCACGTCCAACAACCCCAGCTCTCTGGCTAGCCGCAGACCTGCTATCACGACTTCATACTCGGCTTGATTATTGGTGATGGGAAAGTGCACCACCACCGTCTGCTCAATTCGAGTCCCCTGAGGGCTCTCTAGGATCACCCCCACTCCCATAGAATGCCTCCCCGAGACGCCATCCACCTTCACCTTCCAAGGAGTCGGTCGGGTGAGTTCTTCCTCTACTACCTCGATCACGTAGTCAGCCAAGAAGTCGGCCATCGCTTGAGCTTTGATCGAGAGCCACGAAACGAAGGAAACGTCAAACTCACTCAACTCCACCAACCACTTGGCCAGGTTGCCTGAGTGCTCCACCCCCTCAAAGATGTTGCGGAGAGGATGGTCAGTCACCACTCGGATTGAGTGTGCTTGGAAGTAAGGTCGCAGCCTCCGGGCTGAGATGATCAGGGCAAAGGCTTGCTTCTCCAAAATCAGGTACCGGAGCTCGGCCTTCCTCAGGACCCGGCTCATGTAATAAATAGGGAGCTGCTTCTTACCCTCTTCACGAACTAGGACAGAGCTCAAGGCCTCCGTCCCAACCCCGAGATATATAAACAGATCCTCCCCCTCCTTCGGCCCTTGGAGCAGCGGAGCCTGAGTCAACTGCATCTTGAGGGCCCGGAATGCCTCCTCGCACTCCTTGGTCCATTCGAACTTTCGACCACCCCTCAGTATTTTGAAGAAGGGGGAACACTTCTCTCCTACCCTAGAGAGGAACCTACTCAACCCTGCCAGCTTCCCCGTCAGCCGCTGGACCTCCTTAGCATTCCTCGGTGACCCCAGCTCTAAGATAACCCTGACCTTATCAGGATTCGGCTCGACCACCGCAGGGGTGAGGAGGTGCCCCAAGAACTTTCCCCTGCTAGCCTCGAAGACACATTTTAGGGGATTCAACCGCATCTTGTACTTACGCAGGGTAGCAAAGGTCTCCTCTAGGTACTGGAGGTGGGATTCCACATCCCGACTTTTGATCATGACGTCGTCCATGTACACCTCTAAATTCCTCCCCTTTTGCTCCTTGAAGACCCTATCCATCATGTTTTGGTAGGTCGCCCCTGCATTCTTTAGCCCGAAGGGCATCATCTTGTAATAGTAGGATCCATCCCCCATGATGAACGAGACATCCTTGATGTCCGGGGGGTGCATCCTAATTTGATGATAACCTGAAAAAGCATCTATAAAACTCATTACAGAAAAACCGACGGCTGAGTCAACCAGCGCGTTGATCCGAGGCAAAGGATAACAGTCCTTAGGACAAGCTTTATTAAGTAAAGAAAAATCGATACACATCATCCACCGACCGTCTCCCTTTTTGACCATGACCACATTGGAGACCCAGCCGGGGTATTGAATCTCAGACATGAAGCCGGCCTTTATGAGCTTGGCCACCTCCTCTCTGATGGGCTCTGCCAGCTTGTCCGCAGTGGACCTCTTCTTCTATTGAACGGGGCGTGTTCCCTGGTCCAGTTTGAGGCGGTGGCAGGCCACATCCGCGTCAACCCCCGGCATCTCCGCGGCATTCCAAGCGAAGATATCCACTTTCTTCTGGATGCACTCCAGCATCCTGCCCTGGTCTTCTGGGGTCAGCCCTCCGCTGACGCGGATCTTCTCCATCCTGCCTCCACGGGTGAGCACTTCCAACTCCACCACTTCCTCTGCAACCTCCAAACTGGATTGCTCTCCCCACCATTCAGGATCCCTATCTTCTGAGACCGTGATCTCCACCTCCACCTCTTCTCCCTCGGCCATCACTTCGGCCACCTCCTCCTGATCACTTCCCACCGCCTCCTCAGTGCAGTTCTCCACCTCCAGCTCCTCCCTTCCTACTTCCTGCTCAGCCTCCTCCATCCTTCTCCCCATCACCTCGGCTCCCTCCTGGCAAGAGATGGTGTTCACAGTAGTTACGTAGCATTCCCGCACCACCTTTGGGTCTCCCCTGACCCTGACCTGAATCCCCTCAGCGTTGAACTTTAAGCACTGATGGAATGATGAGGGGACGCAGCGGAAGGTGCTGATAAGGGGCCTCCAGAAGATGGCGTTGTAACTGCTGGGGGCGTCCACGATGACAAACCTGCAGTTTCTGGACTGACCCCCCAGGGTGACATGGAGGCCTACTCCTCCCTCCACTTCCTTCCTCTCCCCTGAAAACCCGAACAAGGGTCCATCCGAGGCCAGCACCCTTTTCTCCTCCACCTTCATCGCATCAAACGCCTTTTTAAAGATGATGTTAACGGAGCTCCCGTTGTCCACGAGGATCCGAGAGACGGTGAAATTCTCGATGGCTGCCTTGATGACCAGCGCATCACAGAATGGATCCTCGTGATCTGGCATGTCGCTTCTAGAGAAGGTGATCCTCTCCTCCGGGGGTGGGGTCTGGGATGTGGATGCAACGCTCCGACGGTACATGGTGTGGAGGCTCTCCTTGCGGGAAGCCTCGACCCCCACCCCCCCCCCACCCCACCCCCGTGGATCACTCCGATCCCTCCTCGGGTTCCAACATCCACCCGATCTTCGCAACGATTCTCCTCCGCTCGAGGCAGGACCTCCTCAATCCTCACTTCTTGCCGTCCCTACTGCTGCTGCTGCTCCCTATTTCCTCTCATCTCAAGGAATTCCGGGCACGTGGCTGTTGCGTGCCCCTCCTCCTGATGGAAGTCGCAATAGGGCAACTCCACCCTAACTTCTCTCCTCCTCCACCTTAATATTCTCCTCCTCGCCCCAGGGCTATGGCCATAGCCTCCTCTTGATCGGGGAGCCGGGGCCTCTGGCCCTGTCTTCAGCCCGGGGGGGGGTGGAAGTAATCTTGCCCCCCTTGATAGCGATCCCTTCCGTGGTATCCCCTTTGTGGCCCCTGCCCTTTCCACTCAGTTCTTCAGCCCAGTCGATGGTCGGGCTCTTGACGCCCCCACCTCGGCTGCTGCTGCCACTGGAGCTGCCTCTGCTCCCTCTGCTGGGGCTCTCCTCTCCTTTCCTCCTTTCCTCTTCCTCCTCTTGACTCCTTCTCCTCCTTTATGGCCCACCTGGCCAGCTTCCTTGCAAACTCTGGGTTTGACACCTCCCCTTCAACTTCTCTCGCCGCCCTCTCCATCAGCTCCTCGTAGGAGAGGGGGGGATCTCTTTTCAGCTCCATCCTAAAGAATCCCTGCTGCAGGCCCAGGGTAAAAGCCATCATTAGACTATGGCCCGGAATCTCCTGGACCTGAGTAACCTCCTCCTGAAACCGATCCGCGTAGCTCCCCAATGTCTCATTCACCCCCTGCTTGATGTGGAACAGGGACTCTGACTCCTTCTTCCTCTTCTTCGAAGTAGTGAACCTCAGCATGAACCCCCAGCGCAGGTCCTCAAAGCAGTAGATGAAGCTGGTCGGTAGCTGATGGAACCACTCCCTTGCCTTCTCCCTAAGGGTGATGGCGAAGAGTCGGCACTTGAACCCGTCCGACATTTGTCGGATGGAGACTACGTCCTCGAACCATTGAACATGCTGAACCGGGTCTCCCTTCCTAGTGTAGTGGACATCTCGGGTTCCCTGAACCCATCTGGAACTGGGGTAGAGGAAAACAAGTCGCTGAAGTGGCTTCCTCCCCCCACTAGGCGAGCTGGCGAGTCTCGCGAGCCCAGCTCGTCGAACCAGCTTCGGCCTGCCGAGCCAGGGAAGAGCTCGCGCCCGAGGAGCTCGCACCCTTGGCCTTCCTCGGCCACTTCCTTCCCAGCTCGCCAGCCGGGGCATCCTTGCCCAACGAGGGGGCAGCCACGATCTGTACTGCTGGAGTCGAGCACTCGGCCCGCGTGCCGAGTGCGAACTTGACGAGGCTCAGCACCTCGTTCCTGAAATCTTCAAACATCCCCACCGTGGCGAGAGGCGGGGGGGGGGGGGGGGGGCAGCGAGTTCGGCCTGTCAGATCCCTGTCCTCCTGTCATCGAACTCGCTGAAGCTTTTCTGCACTGACCACGTTCCACGCTCACCGCATCAGAATGTTGAAACCGAAAATCGGTCTCCTATGGAGTTCGACCCTTGGGGAAGGGGTGGTCTCACGCCTACTTTACTCCTACAAGCAAAACAACAAAGAAAACAAGGGAAGACCGACCCAAGGGCTCGGCGGGGAGGTCTCACCACACAACCGGAAGATCTCAGAGCGCTTCCCCTCCTCAGCCAGAGGCTGAGCTAAGGTACCCTCAGAAAGCACTTGAAAACTGTAGCAGGGAGGCACAGGAAGAATGCTTCCTGGGGTACCCCTTGGGTCCTATTTAAAGTTTTTAGAATCTGAACTGCCAATAACCAAAAGAACTGACCTGAAATTACCAGAAAACCCTTGGCTGGGTCTGCCAACAGCCAAACTTCGCTGTTTTGAAGGGTTATAGGCAGACCAGCGGGGGCAAAATAGTAAAAAGTACCTCATATATCTGGGCGAGATGGGGAGCCTGGCCACCTCGGCAGGTCCTGCTCGCCTGCCTTTACCGAGCTCCGTTGCGAGTGCGCGAGCTGGGACTAGCTCGGCGAATGCCAAGCTCCGGGTCGGCGAATACTGATCTCCGGTCGATGGATGTCGATCTCTGGTCGACGATCGCCGGTCTCTAGTCGACCAATGCCGAGCTCGGGCTCGGCGGTTCTACTGCCGAGCTCTCCTACTGCCTTCAGCCCGATCTGTCTGGTTCCTAGCGGCCTTGCTCGCCGGACACGGGGTTGTACAGGTTGTATAAGTGATCTTGATGAACTTTTGAGCATTTTCTTCAACCGTCTCATCCATGCTTAACCCCTTCAGCCTTGAATCTGCATATTCAATGAAAACACTGGAAGAGCTGCTATGTAGCATGCTCATCTCATCAAATACAACGTTAATCGATTCTTCTACCACTAGAGTTTTCTTATTAAAAATTCTATAAGTCTTACTATGTCTACTATAACCTACGAAAATACCTTCAAAAAATTTTTCTTCAAGCTTTGTACGATGATATTTCCTATTATTAAGTACACAGCATTTGCTGCCAAAGATCTTAAGGTAGGACACAGTCGATCTCCTGCCTTTCAGTAGCTCATAGGGAGTCTTACGATGACTCTTGTTGATCAACGCTCTGTTTTGCACGTGACAAGTTGTATTGACGGCCTCAGCCCAGAAGTACTCTGGTAGAGAGGAGTCAGTCAGCATTATAGTACATGCTTTAAAGAGTGTTCTATTCCTTCCCTCAGTAACTCCATTTTGTTGTGGAGTACGCGGGGAGGAAAACTCGTGAAAGAAACCTAGACTTCCACAGAATTCTGTCATGGCACCAGATTCAAATTATGTTTCATGGCCACTTCTGATTCTGACCACTGAACAGTTTAATTCGTTCCGAATTTGCCTGATAAAAGTTATGAACACATCAAAGGTATCTGACTTATCGTTTCAGAAAGAACACCCAGCCTGTTGGGTATTGTATCCACAATTACCTGGATTTGAGGAAGCCACCTGTCAAGCTAAGATGAATTCACAATGTATTTGATAAAATATTTCAAGTTGTGCTTGCAGTTATTCCACGCTAAGTGCACACCAATGTCAGGTGCAGTAGGTCAATATACACGGGTCTGCACGACGTAATCCCTCGTTGAGCAGATCAGTGTGTTGGCCTACGTGTACTCTCTCTATTGGAGTGCACTTACTTTCAAGTACAGGGCTGTGTTTATGCAAGAGCAGACAAGGAGCAAGGATGAGTCAAAGAGCAGCTCAGAGGCGTAAGACGAAAAATCATCTAAGTAAGAATCGACGAGAATCACCAAGTGATTCTCGCCGATTCGGCGAGAATCACAGTGATTCTCGCCGAATCATCGAGAATCACTAGCTGATTCTCGCCGGCTAAATCAGAGTGCAATCAAGTCAAATTCGACGAGAATCACTTTGTGATTCTCGACGAATCGTCGAGAATCACTTTGTGATTCTCGCCGAATCGTCGAGAATCACCCTTGATTCTCGACGATTCGACGAGAATCACAGGTGATTCTCGCCGATTTTGACTTGGGCGATTTTCTGGAACTCCCTGAACCGGACTCTGTCGCTGGCACTGCTTTGAACCGGAGTTAGGGTTTCTTCTGGTGGGACCCACAACGGTCATCTTGAAGTTGTCTACAGTATAAATACAGGCGTATTTTTGAACAGTAGGATGACGGAAAAAATATACGAAGCCGAGCCGCGACGTGACCTAGATCGCGATTTCCGCTCCGCCGCTGCCGCCGTCGCCGCTCGAGCAAGTTGGTCGCCGGTCTTGATCGTGGTTTCTTCCAGATCTTCCGGCGACAGAAGCTTAGCCAAGCTTAGAGTCTCACGCGTCTAACCGGAGATCCTTTGTCTCTTGATTTGTTGATCGGGAAAACCTTCCCCGTCCGAATCGATTGAGACGATCGATCCTAGTGTGACCGTTGGAAGACCTAGCTAGCTTTGCTACGAAGTTTGGATCTCCAAAGTACAGCAGCCGCACACCGTTGTCGCCGCCGATCCCGTGAACCAAGCCGCCGCCCATCTTGCCGCCGCCGGTTCCGGGGAGATTCTCTCCAAGAGAGATCTAGGGTTGTGGACTCTTCGTGGACTTCAAGAACACGTCGTCAACGAAGAGGGACACCTTGGTCTCCAAAAGTAGTTTGTATTTCTTGTACATTCTAGTTCATTTTTGTTGTAAAGGAACGTTGGTTCCGAGTTGTAAGGGTTGGGTGCAACCCGCGTGGTGGGAGTGTTGTCTCCTATGTGTGGAAGGGTTCCTTCTGATAGTGCAAGGATTGGATTTCAATCCTGTTGGTGAAGTGACCGAGTCGTCCCTTGTTGGGAGATAGGTCGAAGGGGAAAGTGGATGTACCCAAATCGGGGAACCACTATAAATTGCGTGTTTACTTTCTTTGCTGTGCTGTTTTGTTTCCTTGTGCAGGTATAACTTTAAATTCCGCAAAAACGCTGCACGTCACCTATCCCCCCCCCATAGGTGAAGCTAGTTGACACTAGGTGGACTTTCAAGTGGTATCAGAGGGAGGTTACTCATCAAAAAGGTTTACACCTTGAGTAGAATCCTGCCACCAGTGTCAGAAGCATGGAGCTGGATCATGAGATATCGCCACTAAGACTTCCCACATGCACAAAGGAGTATTATCCCGTCTGGAAGATGAGAGTGTCGTATCACTTGGAGGCTATCGATCCTCGAGCATCTTTCATCCTGAAAGAGGGTCCTTTTATTCCTATGAAGACCTCCGGCTCTGGAAAGAATATCCAAGTGCCCAAGTGCATTGCTGAGATGTCGGAGACGGAACTTTCATTATTTAATCTGGACAAGAGGATTCGTCAGATTATCATGGATATCTGGTCTGGACCTTCTTGCTCTAGATTGGAAAAATGTGAGACGGCCAAATCTATGTGGGTGATGATCTCAGAGCTGATGGGGGGATCAGAGAAAGCTGGAATCTGCTGTCAACTAGAGGATGAAGCCTATGTGGGGGTCCTCGCCTCTGAAGATGAAGGCAAGGATCAATCAGTCAGCATCAGAGCTCCAGTGTCCGTGTTAGAGACTGAAGAGGCCAGTGAGGAAAGCAGCTCTGATGAGGATGACACAACGGTCACTGGCTCTAATGACAATAACACTGAAGAGCAGGTAACTTCTTCATCCTGCCCCGTCTCTCTTGAAGTTTCTGAAGACAGGAACTGTGTCCCTTCAGAAAATTCTGATTCCCTGAAGAGAGCCCTTCAGAAAAGCAACCTGCTTGTTGAAGAACAAGCTCAGGAGATTGCACGGCTGAAGATCTTGTTGGTTCTCCAATTGGCATCCAACAAGGTCAAGGACTCTAAAATCTCTGATCTAGAGAGTAGTCTAGAGATTGAGAAAAGGATAGTATCAAACTTTTCCAAGGTTGATGCTATGAAGAGAAAGGAGGAAAACGGGTGGATCTCCCGAATCATCAATTCGTGGAGAAATGGGGAAACGGTATTCCGACCCCCCACTCCAAGCAGGATGGGTATTCATCATGCCTTCAGGTATGACCACAGGAATAATCGTGGTCACTGCAAGGGTGATCTGTCCTCGTGTGGAGACACCCATAGTGCAAGGGCTGTCATGGCCACCCATGAGAGAATACCTAAGGCTCATTCTGAGCCCTTTGTTTTCTCGGCCACTGCCCCTACTCGTCATGAATCGGCTGGTATCAGCTCTCAGAACTCTTCTCTCCACCCAAGGACACAGGAAAGGGGGGTTAGAAGTCATGATGTAAGTTCTCATGTGGCCACAGGAAGGGGGCTGACTGAAAGGAAGGTACCTCCTCCCAGGCCTCGTGACGCTCGCTGCATGCATTCATTCCACCCTTCCATGTGTCACGGTGGAAGAGGCAGTTCTGAGAGCAGATCCAGATCTATCCTGTTTGGACCTAGACTCATGACTACCTCAGTCACTAGATCAGGTCAGAAACGGAGATACAACATTCACGCGTGTTGGTGCTGTGGCAAGGTGGGACACTTTGCCATAGACTGTTGGCACAACCCCTCTGTGTCAAGGGCAAGGGCCTATCCACATCTCCTGGGCAGAGGTAGTCTTCCTGACAGGATTTTTGAAGGAAGGCAGTCGAGTGTTTATGCTAACAGGAACCTAGGACCCAATATGTATTGGGTTCCTAAGGTAAAGTAACTCTCTTTTGCAGGGTAGTCTAGGTTCCCGTAAATATAATGGGAACTAGACAGTAGATGTTTCAAGACTGAATTGGAACATGCATCTGTAATAACAGCAGTGATATCTATATGGGCATACTCACATCGAGCACCTGGTATGTTTTAGTCAGAGAGGCTAAATGATAACTCTCATAATCCCAGGTATTTTTCATCAGCTCCAAGACTTGAGTCATTTTCTATCGACATTTATATATATATATATATATCCTTATATATATATATATACATATATGTGTGCACATCTAAGGATAGGTTAACACGGTGAATATAAACCTTAGATACATCATTAAAGAGTTATCGGTAATTCCACTGGTAGATTCGAGAACTAACATCTACAGGCGTAAATTAGTTCACTGAAAACTAACGAAGATACGTCTTTGGAAATCTCGACAACGAAGATACGTCATTGGAAATCTTGCCATCAAGAAATGTATGGAAAAGCCCGGTTCAAACCCTAAATAGATTGGCTTTAAGAAGTATTTATATATTTAGAAGATTTTTAAATTGACTTGACATCGGAAGACTTCGAAAATCCGGCATGTCTCTTAACCTGTAGATTCCTGTTAAAGAATCCCTTCAATTTCGACTTAGACAAACGGAAACCCTTTAAAATCCCTTTTTAAACCCGTCGAAATCTTGCCAGTCTCCCGCCGACCCTTCATATTCCGCAGGAAGCTCACCGAAGGTCTCTCGCCGAATCGTGAAGACTTCCGTCGACATCCCGCAGGAAGCTCACCGAAGGTCTCTCGCAGGAAGCTCACCGAAGGTCTCTCGCCGATTCTTCCCCTTCCGTCGACATCTCGCAAGATTCCCGCAACTCGTGAAGAACTCCGTTGATCTCGACGTGCAAGAATCCCGCAACTCGTGAAGAATCCCGTGTATCTCGCCGACTGCCTTCCGTGGATCTCTCCTCTCTCGGGTGCACCTTCCGTGGATCTCTCCTCTCTCGATCTCGCCGATTCTTCCGTCCAGGGATTTCTCTGCGGTTTCGATCAATCACAGTCGCGGGCACCTACCGGGTGTCCATCGTCTTCATCGAACTAACTCACCGTCTACGCTTTTAGGTAACCACATCCTCACCCTTACTTGGACTTTATCACTAGTGTCGCTTCCCTTTTGACTTTTGATTAAGCGTAGAGTAGGGATTCTCTCCCTAGTTTTGCAATGGCTCCAAGGATAACCACTGGGCTGGTCACTGGATGCGAGCTGGTTCGAACAGGGTTCTCTCATGCCTCAGATGAATTCAGAAACATCATCCTTATGCTTGAAGAGGCTGGACTCTCATTCGTACTGGAGCACCCCTGTAAAATCCTGGACAAGGAAGTGCTGGAGTTCTTTGCAACCGCAAAACTCCGGAATGACGACTCTCTCATCAAGAGCAAGGTTGCAGGGGCAAAGATCAAGATGTCTGCCAGCAAGCTGACCCACTTCTTGCAGCTCACTAGCTCGGCGCACGAGGATTATCTGGATGAACAGGACAAAACCAGAACTTTATTATTCTGTGGACTCGCTCGAGGAACGAGGTCGATAAAGCGAAAGGATATGAATGAGGAGGGGAAACTTCTGTCAGACATCATTGGAAAAGTACTCATATGCAAGCCGGGCTCTCATGACCACATCTCTGCGGACATGTTCAAGATCCTGGTGGCAATTGTCTACAGAAAAAGACTCAACTGGGGGGGCATTGCTTTTTGAGAAGATAAAGGACACCCTCAGATCTCCTAGCTTTGGCCGAATCATCAGTCTGTATCTCGATCAGTTAAACGGAGATAAGTATGACATGAGTAAAGGTGTTCCTCTACATTACTTGAAGAAAATGGACTCGAGTGTTTTTGACAGATGGGAGAGGCACATTGGGCAGGCTGCCGTGGTAGAACAACAAGAAGTATCTCCAGCCGAGGACGGAACTGTGGCTGATTCCGTAGTAATCCCCAGTGAAATTCCTGATGCACTGACTGCAGGAATTGAGGGGGAGCCTTTTGATAATATCGTATCTGACATCTCCCTGATAGCCAGAGATGCAGTGGCGGATATACAAGAAGAAAGTGAAGCTGTAGAGAAGACTGCTGACGAAGGGATGGAAGATGATGCTGATGAGAATGATCTCATGGATGATGAAGGTGAGGAAGAAGGCAATGAGGGACAGGAAGCTTTGGAGACTCAGGATATCACTGAAGTTCCATCTGACAAGCACGCTCCTGAGATCGTTCCTGAGATCATTGGTGCAACAGTGGAGGGGGAGTCTGAGAAATCTACAGAGGCCGCAAGCATTCCCCCCTTAGAGACTGTGCTCGTGTCCAGCTCTACAGGTGCATCTGCTGAAGAGCAAGGCCAAGGAGTGCCTCAGGAGCTTCCACTACGAGATGATCTAGCCAATCACACCGTGAATGTCATTCAGGGTATAGTGGATGAGCTTAAAGCATCTTTTGAGAAAACTCAAAATAAACTGTTGAAAAGAATTAAGAAATCGGAGAATCTCATGCTCAAGAACATGGTGGAGATCAATCACAAACTGGACGTGATGGAAAAGAAGTTTGAAGATAAATATACAGCGGCCGGCCAAGCTGTCACTCTTCTTATGGACGGATTGAAAAAGAACACCGATACTCTCGCCGTAGTGAATCAGAATGCTCATGTCGTAGCAAATAACATTCAAAAGTTTGATGGCAATATGGTAACTCTTAACACCAATCAACAAGCCTTGGTCACTGAATTCTCCAGGACTACAAAGCATATTGATGAGTCACTGCATTCTTATGCAAACTCCATTGCAGTCGAAGCCAAAAAGGGGGAGAAAGAATATATAGCTAAGATGGCTGAGCTTCGGGAAGTCATGATCAACAACTTTGAACAGTCAAACCAATATGTCTATGACAGTTGTTGGTGGATGCTCCAATAAGCGTTAGGCGTCGATTTGCCTGACAATCCTGCGGGTATTCATGCTCCTGAGAATACTACGGCTGATGAGGGAGTAAGTGCTGCAGAAGTTCATTTAAGTGAGGCTGATGCTCATAGGGCTGCTAGGGCCTCCTCCAAGGCAAAACTGATGGCAATGTTTGATCAAGGAGCCCTAGCAAAATCCAGGGATAAGAGAAAATCTCAAGAAGGGACATCAAAGGAAACACAAGCTGAAAAGAGAATCAGACTGAAGGAGGAGGAAGTAAGAAACGAAAAGTGGAGTCCAGTATCCAAGAGTATCATACTGGACACATTCTGGCTACAAGAAAAAGGGGAAATCAATCGAAACGATGTATACAGCTAGCATGAGTGGGAGCTGCACAAGACCTATGAAGCCAAACGTAACATCTTCTTCAGGACCAACACTGCGACAGATAAAGCTCCTCCTCCCAGATACTATCCAAAGCCTAAGGAGTATGTTGAAAGGCAAAAAAAGAAGTTTTTGGCTCAGAAACTCAAGGATGACTTAGCCAAAGAAAAATAGTCAGAAATTTATAGCTTGTCATTCTCTCATAAGAACAATTAACGTGTATTATTATTATATGAACAATCTTGAAATTATATATATATATATGTATATGAATTTATGAGTGACTCAAGTTTTGGTCTGTTTGCCTATACTCTCTTGTGCAGCATCTTTAAATTCTGTATGTTGTATATATTATCTGGTTGGTGGCATTCATCTTAGCTAGTAGGATTTTGGATTCGTCAAATAGGGGGAGATTGTTGGGTATTGTATCAACAATTACCTGGATTTGAGGAAGCCACCTGTCAAGCTAAGATGAATTCACAATGTATTTGATAAAATATTTCAAGTTGTGCTTGCAGTTATTCCACGCTAAGTGCACACCAATGTCAGGGTGCAGTAGGTCAATATACACGGGTCTGCACGACGTAATCCCTCGTTGAGCAGATCAGTGTGTTGGCCTACGTGTACTCTCTCTATTGGAGTGCACTTACTTTCAAGTACAGGGCTGTGTTTATGCAAGAGCAGACAAGGAGCAAGGATGAGTCAAAGAGAAGCTCAGAGGCGTAAGACGAAAAATCATCTAAGTAAGAATCGACGAGAATCACCAAGTGATTCTCGCCGATTCGGCGAGAATCACTAGTGATTCTCGCCGAATCGTCGAGAATTACTGGCTGATTCTCGCCGGCTAAATCAGAGTGCAATCAAGTCAAATTTGACGAGAATCACTTTGTGATTCTCGACGAATCGTCGAGAATCACTTTGTGATTCTCGTCGAATCGTCGAGAATCACCCTTGATTCTCGACGATTCGACGAGAATCACAGGTGATTCTCGCCGATTTTGACTTGGGCGATTTTCTGGAACTCCATGAACCGGACTCTGTCGCTGGCACTGCTTTGAACCGGAGTTAGGGTTTCTTCTGGTGGGACCCACAACGGTCATCTTGAAGTTGACTACAGTATAAATACAGGCGTATTTTTGAACAGTAGGATGACGGAAAAAATATACGAAGCCGAGCCGCGACGTGACCTAGATCGCGATTTCCGCTCCGCCGCTGCCGCCGTCGCCGCTCGAGCAAGTTGGTCGCCGGTCTTGATCGTGGTTTCTTCCAGATCTTCCGGCGATAGAAGCTTAGCCAAGCTTAGAGTCTCACGCGTCTAACCGGAGATCCTTTGTCTCTTGATTTGTTGATTGGGAAAACCTTCCCCGTCCGAATCGATTGAGACGATCGATCCTAGTGTGACCGTTGGAAGACCTAGCTAGCTTTGCTACGAAGTTTGGATCTCCAAAGTACAGCAGCCGCACACCGTTGTCGCCGCCGATCCCGTGAACCAAGCCGCCGCCCATCTTGCCGCCGCCGGTTCCGGGGAGATTCTCTCCAAGAGAGATCTAGGGTTGTGGACTCTTTGTGGACTTCAAGAACACGTCGTCAACGAAGAGGGACACCTTGGTCTCCAAAAGTAGTTTGTATTTCTTGTACATTCTAGTTCATTTTTGTTGTAAAGGAACGTTGGTTCCGAGTTGTAAGGGTTGGGTGCAACCCGCATTGTGGGAGTGTTGTCTCCTACGTGTGGAATGGTTCCTTCCGATAGTGCAAGGATTGGATTTCAATCCTGTTGGTGAAGTGACCGAGTCGTCCCTTGTTGGGAGATAGGTCGAAGGGGGAAAGTGGATGTACCCAAATCGGGGAACCACTATAAATTACGTGTGTACTTTCTTTGCTGTGCTGTTTTGTTTCCTTGTGCAGGTATAACTTTAAATTCCGCAAAAACGCTGCACGTCACATATCCCCCCCATAGGTGAAGCTAGTTGACACTAGGTGGACTTTCACAGCCCAAGTAAAACGTGAGTGATAATCAACACTTACCAGCGTATATGACTTACCTCCTAAGCTACAAACTTGCATTGGACCAAATTAGTCCATGTGCAGTAAATACAAGTATCTTGAGGAATCTTTATCAGCAATACCCTTAAAGGTAGTCCTTGTCTGCTTGCCCATTTGGCATGCGTGACATGGAATCTCTTTAATGCACTTAATGGTATGTGTGTCCCATACTAGGTCTTGAGAAAATAACATATTAATAGTTTTGAAATTTTTATGTGCAAGTCTCTTGTGTTATTGGTCACAAAAAGATGCACTATCTTTTGCAACAAAACACACTGTGGTAGAAGTGTCTAAAAATAGAAAATTAAGATAAAAAATATTTCTACTCCTAGTTCCTGTTAATACCGTCTCCATAGTAGAGTTCGATTTTATCAGGCACTGATCCTTAGAGAAAGTAACAATGAAGTCTTTATCACATAATTAGCTTATGCTAATCAGATTATGTTCTAATCCTTTCACTTAAGCCACATCAATGAATGAGATTACACCATTAGAAACCATATCGTAGCCTTTTGTGATTCCCCGATCAGAGCCACCAAAGATAACCTTTGTACCATCTTTGACTGGAGTATAATTTTGAAGTAGGCTTCTTGTCCCGGTCATATGCCAAGAGCATCCACTGTCCAAATACCAGATGAGCGTTTTGTTGGCCTTTGGACATACCTGTTGTAATATCTCATTTCCAATTAGACCCCTCTACTTAGGTTGGGTTAGGACATGTGGTGTGGGCATGGGTTTAGGCTAGGTTTGAACCATGGAGTTAGGGTGTAGTCACATGGGACCCACTATAGGGCCCAAGTTAACCCAAGTAAAACTAGCCCAAATTGGGGTCTTAGCCACACATTGGTCCCACTACTGTACCCCTAACCCTAATAATAACCTAAGTGAACCATAAGCCACATCTTTGGGTCACCTATTGACCCATTTTGACTCAAGTTAACCCTAAACCCTAATTTAGTCAAACCCATACTTAAAGGTCCAATTAGACCAAGTAGTGCATCACCTTGGCCCAACCTAAGTTGGGTGGTGACATAGGTTCCATGACCTTCAAGTGATGTCAGCCCACTCACCATGTTGACCAAGTCAAACTAAAAGTCAACAAGTCAACAAGGTGGCCTAAAAGAGGAAAGAAGGAACCAAGCCCACCCTGCATGGGCTAAGCCCATGAGTCTAGGCCCGTGACCAGCCCAAGAGGTTAATGTCAGCCTCTAACCCCCAAAATCAGGAGAAAGAATGCATGCATGGGGGTAATTTAGACATTTTGGAGATAAGAGAGGGAGAGAGGGGATGGAGGCCATGTGGCCCTCCTTCCCTCTGCCCAAGCTATTGGATGAGTATCCAAGGATCATTCCAGCAAGGTGGAGGGGTTGGTGGACACCTGGTGGCCAGGAGGTGATTCCAAAGCCATGGCCGGCCACCCCCTTAATTCAAACTTCTCCCACAGCCACTCTCAGTCAAATATAAGCCCACCATCAACTTCAGGAGGTGGAAACGAGTGGAGTTCAACTGCTAGAACAAAGCTTTTGCTGAAGAAATGGAGAATCGGGCTAGTTTGCCGGAGCAAGCTTCGGCCATGGAGCACCGCCACCGCACACGCTGCCAAGCCCAGCTACAGGTCCATTTCGCCTCACCTCACCCCATGCAAGCTTTCTAGCTCAATTAGGCGAGACATTGGGCTCAATTGAGCCCGATACCATGAGAGCCAGAGGAAATTTTCCCAAGCTTTTCTTCCAGCTCGGGATCGCCGGAGGAACCGCCTCCGGCAGCCTCACCGCTGGTAAACGCTAGACACCACCTCAACGGAGGTGGTGGCAATAATCGCCGATAGTGCGCCGGCCCAGGTGGCCGGAAAAAGGCCAACAAACTTGCCCAGGATGATTCAATCTCAACCGTTGGCTATTGGGGACAATGAACGGATACCGTCCATTTAATTCCAGATTGATTAATTAAATTGATTAATATGAACAGTGTAAATTCTATCACACATTTACAATGACTTTTTATATTAAATATAGGTCCCTTAGATGCAATTTCAGAACTGGTCACCAACATACCAATTGTAGATTTATGTCTTAACTTTGTTTTGACACCTTAAACATGTAATTTGGAGCAGTAGGGCTCCCTGTTAGGCCATTCTACCAAGGCTGGTCCAAGGCTAGGGCAAATCTTAAAATAAATGCCCAAGCCAAACCATAAGTCACCATGACTTGAAACTTTGGCCAGGCTTGTGTTAGGGTAAAACTAGTGTCTGACCAAAAATGAGATTTTTTGGTCATAATTTTTCTATAGTATTTGATGAAATACTAAAAATTAAATAAAGTGTATTTTTGGAGACATATGACTCCAAATGCCCCCAAATTTGGGTTGGATGTTCACTAGGTCAAGATAAATCCATGATGGAGATTTCAGGTCATTTTGACCTTCGCATGATTGGGAAATCCCACATGCATGAGATTGGCATATTCAAATTTGGGGTGTCAATAATAAAAATAGAAAAAATGAGAATTTAGCCCAATTGGGTCATTGCAAGTGCATGAAACTCTAGACAGAGGCTCATAGTAATAGAATACACCTCCCATGGGAAATTTGGGATTTTTGGGATCAAAAATCCCATTATTTGTAATTATTAGAAAATATGCCTACTTAGGAAATAAATTTGGAAATTAAGGCAAATGGGTTCATTAAATTCTGAAATTTTGTCACAAGTACTAGTTGGGCATTGTTCACCTCTGTAAAATTTATGGGACAATTAAGTGATGTTTACTTGAATTTTAAGTAGATTTTACCAATTTTGCCCCTTATGGAAATTAATAAAAATAAGGGAAATTGTTGTTTTAAAATTATGAAAAACATTTGCAGTGGTTTATTATTGAGTTTTGATTCCTGAAAAATTATTTGAGAATTTTTAGATGTCTCTATATCTTAAAACCCCTAATAATGAAATTTTGGTAATATTGTTTAAATGGATATAAGCTAGGCAGATCATTGTTTAAGATTTGGAAACTTTGAACTTAGCCTTATTATGTCATCATGAACACCCACTAATTTTCTCAGAATTTTTGGTTGAATAGTTGAGGTACTTTATTTGGAAAGCGGTTGAATTGGAGTTTTATTATTAAATGGGAAATAAATAGAAATTTGCATGGAAATATTTTGAAATCTGATATGCAGTAATATTTAACCTTATGGAACACTTAATAAATTACTTAGGTAGGTTGAACCATTATATGTAGTACTTCATGTTCAAGATGACCCGGTCACACAACTAAAAGAATTAATTTAGGCCCTTAAACCCTTGGAAAAATAATGAAACCTAGTTCGATCGTTATCATACATCATAACAACCATGATAAATAATTAGGAGCATCTGACCCAAGAGTTTGGATGACACGTCATACGAGTCAACATTAGGTCATGGGTGCGCTTAGCAAAATATAGCACATATCACTGGGACCCACAGGGGATACGATAGAAGGTTGAGTTGGTAACTACATTGGGAAGACAAACCCTGATTGGTGTCCAGTAGGTCACTCCATAGTATCGAGTGATAGAGTGCAAGACTCCAAGGACGGTAGCTAGAACGGAGTCCGGCGGAAGACCGCCGATTCCTCAATAATAACTTAATTCATTAGGTTCATTCCAGAGTAACAACGAGTGCTGGGTATGGATCATGGGTAGACATTAATAGAAATAAATATCCTTGTGAAAGGGAGCTTTGGGTTTCAACCCATCGTAGCTCCTAGTGCCCTCGAGAGCCCTTCATCGGGCATGCCCTGGGCAGTCCTGGGATTAACACTAAACTGCTAGGTATAACAAACACTAGACAAGAGTCGTCTAATAGGCTAAGGAATTGATGTTCATTCTCCCCTGTGATGGTTTGGAGGGATTCAGAATAAAGGCACTAATGTGTAATCCCACCCGTGATGGGTTGGAGGGATTCAAAATAAAGGCACTAATGTGTAATCTCACCCGTGATGGGTTGGAGGGATTCAGAATAAAGGCACTAATGTGCAATCTCACCTGTGATGGGTTGGATGGATTCAGGACGGGTTGGTCCTGCGAGCTGGAGGCTCGGATCGGAATATCTTACATGTGATGGTTCCCCAATCAACCAGGGTACATCCACTCTTCTACCACCCTAGGTAGGAATCCACTGCAGTATGAGTTGATCAGGTGTCCTGGGCACCAATGAGCTTTTGATAAGGTGCTCAAAAACCAAACCAGATTTTTTGATCAGGTGTCTTACCACCAATGAGCTTTTAATAAGGTGCTCAAAAACCACACACAAACTTTTGAAGGGAGTTTGAAAAACCCTTTACAGCAGAGAGAGAGAGGGATAAGAAGATCTTCTCTATCAACAGTCAGAGAGAAGATTGTGGATGTTGTCAAATCTCCCCCTGAGATCTTGAGTTGTTCTGGAAATGAAGCTTTGCAGTAGGGTGATAGGCCTTCAGAAAATTGATCTCCAGCAAATGATGATTTCAGCAACATCTGAAATGTGAGGTGTCTGGAGTCTTGAATGATGATGGCCTTGAACACTTGAATCAAAAGAGATTTGAAGATTTCAGTTTGTTGATCTCATTTTGGTGTTGGTGTTCTTGTGTGAATCTTTTAGACTAAGGATGTCTGCAACTCTTTCTCTTTCTCTTGTGTGTTTGTTGTTGTAAGAGTTGTTGCAGAAGAATTTTTTGCAGAGAATGAATATTGCAGAATATGTGTCTCTCCTTGTTCTTCTTTTTCAGTTCTGAAAAATCTAATCTTTTATTCTCTTGAAGTCTGAATAGAAATGATCCACTGTCAAGATAGCCGTTGGCCTGCCATTAAATGACTTCCTTAACTGTAATTGTCTTCTGGAGGAAAGTCCAATAAAAACATTCCTTGAAAATCTCTTGAAACTTGCTCCAGAATAAATGAAAACGGCTACAAGATCTCTGAATTAATTGCTGACAATAATTCCACAGCTGTCCAAATTTGAATCTTGAAAATCGTTGAACTCTTCAGAAAAACGTCGAACTGAGCTCCAATATCGTCGAACTGAGCTCAGAGATTTGGACTTTGACAGAAACAGAGATCGTCAATCTGAGCTCAACTATCGTCGAACTGAGATCAGAGATAGAGAAGAAAACTGGAGTCAAGATCGTCGAACTGAGCTGAAAGATCGTCGAATGGAGTTCGACGATTTGTTGAAGTTGAGCTCAGCGATCATCGAATGTAGTTCGACGATCCGTCGAAGTGAGCTCAACGATCATCGATTGGAGTTCGACGATTCGTCGTACTGAGCTCGACGAAATGACTTAGTTTCCAGACTGAAAAACCTGGTCTTGAGGGCAGCTTCCAAACCTAAGTACTAACTCTTAGACTCAATTCTAATTGACCTTTAGATCTATACAATGAGGTCAAAACAGGTTCCTAAGAGACATAGTGATCCTGACCCAAATTAGTAATAGGGTGTTCCAACAATCTCCCCCTATTTGGGTTAGGATTACTATTTACAGAAATTTGAAAATTATAAACATATAGAACAACAATATAACAACAAAACATAGCAGAAACACGGATATATCTTAGATAGATCAGAAAACAGAATATATATTGTCACCTTACAGAATTACTCCTTTTCTTTGCTCTTTATAAGTTTTATTTCTCTGTTTGGATTAAGAGCTTCCTTCTTAGATCTCCTGTCATCAGCTGCACCTAGATATGTTTGTTGTTTTGTCCTTGGTACTACAGCTTCAGGATGCAGCTTCATGTAACTTTCAGAATCAAAGAACTTGTTGGAGGAGTATCTTTCCAGTTCCTTTTTCCTTTGTTCTGACAAGGTAGTAATGCTGGAGGTGTCTTTGCCTTGCTCTCTGGCTTTCTTTATCTGGTCCAAAGCAGCTAACTCTTTCATCCTAGCTGTCCAGGAAGTTGGATTGTTCTCTGGATCTTCAAAAGGCACTGGAGGCTCATATCTGTTAGAGGGATTATCTGGAGGAGCTCTGGAGGAGACCAATTCTTTCAGTTTGTAGGGAAATGGACCTGAAGTAGTATTAGATGAACCTGGTCCTTCTCTTGAGTATGGGTGCTGTCTAGAATAACCATTGGAATAAACTTGAAGTTCTCTTTGGTTTCCTCTATAGCTTCCTCTCCTTGATTGATAGCCTCTGGATTGGCTTCCCCTATGTTGAGATCTTCCTTGAGGCTGATAGGGGGTTTGACTTCTGGCAGAGGGATGAGATGTAGAGCTACCACTTGCACCTGCACCAGGTGAAGGAGGAGGAGGAGGAGGATGATGGAACTGAGAGGAACCTTTGTCATATCTTCTTTTCTTTTTCATAGCCTTTAATTGATTCTTGGAATATTGCATCCAGTGTTCTGTTATAGGGCAGTCATGCAGAATATAGTAGGGAATGTCATTTGTATCTTTTACTTTTGCTGGAGGAACTCTTTTCATTGCCTTGCTTCTTGCTTTTCTTTTCCTTGCTATAGTAGCCGAGGAATCATCAGAATCAGTTCTGAACTGATCACTTTCAGAGCTTTATTCATATAAAGCATCAATCCTTTTAAGGTAGTCTTTCTGTTGTTGGGTTGGAGCAGATGTAACAGCAGTGACAGCAATTGTAGCAGCAGCAGAAAGAGTAGTAGAAATAACACTGGCAGAAGTTGTAGCAGCAGCAGTAGATACAACAGATACAGAACTTTCTGGAGCAACACTCTCAGAAGATACAGCAGCAGTAGTAACAGCAGTAACTGGGGCAGCAGCAGATTCAGATAAAATACTTTCAGATACAAGAACATCAGCAGGGGCAACATCAACAGTTTCAGAAACAATACTTTCAGATACAGTAGTTTCAGTAACAGCAATATCATCAGTAATGACAGTAGGCTCAAGATCAAATGCCTCTATCATAAGTATATCCTTAGAGACTAAATCATCAGCAGTATCAGAACTTTCAGACAAAACAACAGTAGCAGAACCATCAATAACAGCAGTAGGGCAGCAGCAACAGAACCAGCAGGGGCAGCAGCAGGGACAGCAGCATAAATTGAATTTACAAAGGAATGAACAATACTGGTGTCGCAGCTAGAAAAGGGCACAATGGCCTTGGAGAGATCTTCTGATGGTTGTACTGCAGTATGCTCTGGAAGACAGTTGAAATATATATAATCAAAATTTGATAAAAGTGACCTGAGGTCCACTGAGAAAACTGCAACCTCTGGTGTTGAGGCTGGAGCTTGAGTTGAAGTAACAGCAGCTTGAACTGAGGAAATGGCAGTAGCAGGCAATCTAACATCTTCATGAGGCATCTCCCCCTGCCTAGATTCAGAGACAGCTGGATCAAGGCACCTAAGGGAAGGGATTACCTGAGGAATGATGGAGGAGAGCCTTGCAGAAAGGGCTGCAACTGACTGTAGAAGTGGAGCCAAAGAGGTCTCCAACAAGAGTGATAGCCTGGGAGCTATCAGCTCATACAGTCTGTCTGCTAAGGCTGGAATATCTACATGCTCAGTAGGGACTTGAGCACAGGTAGAGAATGAAGGTGGAGCAGCTGGAGATGTTGGTGGAGAGCTGGTGTATGGGGGAAAGGAAGGTTGAGATGTGGGGAGTGTGGAAATGGAAGATAGTGGAATGGAGATAGAAGGTGTGAAGGAGGGTTGAGCAATGATGTCTTGCAGTAGCTGTTGGTAAGATGTGGATGAAGAGGGTAGATCAGGAGGGGATGAAGGTGAATCATCCATAAAGGAATCATCTATCAGATTGAAGGATGGAATGTGAGATGATGTGTCAAGATCTGGTTGAGGGTAGTGATGTAGAGGATGGAATGGTTCTTCTATTAGAGGTGGAGGTGGTGAAACTGAAGTTGGAGATGGACTGGAAATGATGATGGTGGATGAAGTTTGAATGGTGGGGGTGATTGGTGGATATGAAATAAGAGGTGGTGGAGGAGGAGAAGCAGCAGGCAAGTCTTCTGCATGGGCAGATACTTGAGGGGAAGAGACTGTAACAGTCCTTGTACCTGAAGTTGCAGCTGCAGAGGGCCTGCTGGGCTTCACAATCTGTCTGTCCCACTTGCCAAACAGGGCACAGGAGAGCCTCTTGGAGGCATTGATGTGCATCCCATTTGATACAAGCAGGTCAGGGCATCTGTTTTGAAGAAACAACCCGAGTATCCTTCCATAATTCACAAAATTCTTATTTATCTTCTTCTTAATCAGGTCAAAGAAAATCTCTCCCCAGTTTAATTATTTTTTATCCACTAGAGCACCCATCAAACACAGCTGATACCTAGAGATGGTATCATGGGCTGAATGTTTGGCCAACAGAACTTTTCCCACAACATCAGCTAAAAACCTGTACTCAACAGCCAAAGTCTTTTTCAGCAGCTTGCTAGGGTTTGCATCAGAATGACCCATTCTATCAAGCATGGTAGAAAATTCTTCTCCAGACATTTCAACAGAATCTCTTCCAGAATTTAATCCAAAAATCTCTATCAGAATAGCAGGTGTAAGAGGTACCTGGGTTCCAGAAATTGATCCAATCACTGTATTTTGATCTTGGTTGTGGGCAGTATATACTCACTCCTTGATTTCATCAGCAACCAATTTGATTTTGGTGGACATAATGACAATAAGCTTTTGTTCCTTGAACAGTTCTAGAATATCTTGGAAAACCTGATCACTGGTGGTGAAAGAATCCATATCAATATCGAAACCTGCATCAAATTTCATGGCGGCTAGGACTGCAACTGAGACGACCATTGTTTTCCTGCAAAACTCAACAAACAAACAACCAAGTGTAGAGATGTTTGGAGGGAAAGAGAAAATTTGCAGAGAGATTGAAAGCGCAAAAGGAGAATGACGGACGAAAAATGAATTTTATATTAGGGTTCGACACAGAAAAGGAAAGATCGTTGAACTCAGTTCGACGATCGGGGCTTCTAAAGGAATCTGAAAGGTCTTCAATATCGTCGATCTCCGTTCGACAATATTGGAGAGCGTCGAGCTCCGATCGACGATAGTTCAGAAAACAACATCGTCGAGCGCCGTTCGATGATCGTTGACCTGGATAGATAGTTGAGCACTATCTGAGAAGCGCTGAACTCTGGTCGACGATTTCAGAAAGCGTCGATCTCCGTTCGACGATCGGGGGGAAAATTGTCGAGCGCAGTTCAGAGACCAGAAACACTCTAGACACTAGAAAAATTAAGAAGTTTGCCTAGTCTTGGTCATTTTTAGAGTTTTAAAATCTTGGACATTATTTTAAACTTCCTCCATCTAACATTCCTAACTGATTTAGGAAGAAGGTGTGTTTCTTTTCATCCAAGGGTTTGCTGAAAATATCTCCCCTTTGCAAATCAGTTGGGATATATTGAAGTTCAATTTTATTTTTCTCAACATTATCCCTTAAAAAGTGATGCCTAATTTCTATGTGTTTTGTCCTACTATAGAGGACTGGATTTTGAGCTATAGAAATAGCACTGGTATTATCACAAAAGATTTTAGACTTCTCTAAGTTGTAGCCATAGTCTAGGAGTTGGTTTTGAATCCATAATATTTGTGAACAACAACTACCTGCAGCCATATATTCAGCTTCAGCAGTTGAAGTTGACACAGATGTTTGTTTCTTGCAAAACCAAGAGACAAGTCTGTCACCAAGAAACTGACAAGTTCCACTGGTGCTTTTCCTGTCAATTCTGCATCCAGCATAATCAGCATCAGAAAATCCAGTTAAGTCAAATGTTGAGTCTTTTGGATACCAGAGACCTAGATTTGGACAACTTTAACATACCTGAGAATCCTTTTAACTAATGTTAGGTGTGACTCTCTAGGGCTCACTTGGAATCTAGCACATATGCATGTAGAAAACATTATGTCAGGTCTACTAGCTATAAGGTACAGTAAAGAGCCAATCATTGCTCTATATGTTGTCTAATCAACAGGTTTCCCATGTTCATCAGCATCCAATACCGCATTAGTAGGCATAGATGTTTTCATACAAGATGCTTCAAACATACCAAATTTCTTAACCAATTCTTTTGCATATTTGGTTTTAGAAATGAGTATGCCTTCAGCATGTTGTTTGACTTGCAATCCTAGAAAGAAGGATAGCTAACACATGCTACTCATTTCAAATTTATAATGCATTAGATTGGAGAACCTTCTGCACAAATTTGAATCAGTAGAACCAAAGATAATATCATCTACATAAATCTGTACAAGTAGGGTATGGGACTTATGGGTTCTAATAAAAAGAGTTTGGTCTACTCTACCCCTTATAAATTCATTTTTCAGGAGAAAACATGCTAGGGTCTCATATCATGCTCTAGGAGCTTGCTTGAGACCATATAATGCTTTGTTCAATTTAAAAACATAATCAGGATGAGATGGAGAGATGAAACCTGGAGGTTGTCTGACATAGACTTCTTCTTTGATATCTCTATTTAGAAAAGCACTCTTTACATCCATCTGGAATACTTTGAAGCCTTTGTGTGTTGTATATGCTAAGAAGATTCTAATAGCCTCCAACCTTGCAACTAGTGCAAAAGTCTGGTCATAGTCTATGCCTTCTTCTTGAGAGTACCCTTGAGCAACTAGCCTTGCCTTGTTCCTTACAATTACTCCTTGATCATCTAATTTGTTTCTGAACACCCACTTTGTTCCAACAATGGAGTGATCCTTAGGCCTTGGTACTAGTTCCCAAACTTTATTCCTTTCAAATTGATGCAACTCTTCTTGCATTGCCATGATCCAGTGTGGATCTTGCTCTGCATCTTGAATGGATTGAGGTTCAATTTAAGATAGGAAGCAAGTGTGCAACAGGTTTTGGTTAACCTGATTTCTGGTTTGCACACCAGCTGAGATGTCTCCAATTACTTGGGAAAGTGGATGGTCTCTTGATGTTACTAAATCAACAGGGGGTGTTGATTGTTCACCAACCTGTGTTGTTATTTCCTCTTGTGGTACAACAACTGGCTCTTCAAGAAGTTTCTCTTCAATGTGTTGATTGTCTTCTTCATCTTCACTGCTTTCATCCTTTTGAGTAATTTGTATTCTGTCCAAGTATTCAGCAAGAGAATGTACCTGCAAAGGTTCTATGGTAGAAGTGTTCTTCTCCTTGAAAGACATGTTAGCTTCATCAAAAGATATGTGAACAGATTCTTCAATTTTAAGAGTTGATTTATTGTAAACCCTATAAGTCTTACTGATCAAGGAGTATCCCAGAAACACTCCTTCATCAGCTTTAGCTTGAAATTTTGCTAAATACTTCTTGTCATTATTGTGTATATAGCAAATACAACCAAAAATTCTAAAATAATCTATTTTAGGTTTCTTCCCTTTGAGTAATTCATAGGGAGTCTTGCCCTTCAGTTTATGTATTAAACTTCTGTTCAGCACATAGTTGGAGGTGTTCACTGCCTCTGCCCAAAAAGATAGAGGAAGGTGAGCATCTGACAACAATGTAGTGTCAGATTCAATAAGGGTTCTATTTTTCCTTTCACCTACCCCATTTTGTTAAGGAGTTCTAGGAGCTGAGAAAGTGTGCCTGATCCCTTCACTCTGACAGAACTCTTTCATAAGAAGAGAATCAAACTATGTCCCATGATCACTTCTGATCAGGGCAATGTGAGTATTGAACTCAGTCTGTATGCATTTGAGAAACTCTGTCAAACACTTAAAGTTATCAGACTTCTTCCTCAGAAAGAACACCCATGTGAATCTAGAGAAGTCATCTACAACTACTAAAGTTTAAGATTTCCCTCCTAAGCTTTGTACTGTGATGGGTCCAAGCAGAGCCATGTGTAACAGATACAAAATCCTAGGTGAATCACTCTTATTAAGTGACTTGAAACTATTTTTAGTTTGCTTGCCTAATTGACAAGCCCTGCAGAGTCCTTCCTTCTTGTAAGGGCCAGAAGGTAGTCCTCTGACAAGGTTGTCCTTGGATAGCCTAGCAATGGTTCTAAGGTTTATATGCCCTAGTCTCTTATGCCATAAAACATTAGGTCTACTAAAAGAATTAAACAGGCAAATGTCTACATCTGTTGAAAGAAAATCTACTAAGTAAATGTTACCTTTCCTTTTACCTGTCAACACAGTTGTGTTGTCCTCTGACTTGATCTTGCATAAGGCTTTGCTGAAAGTCACCTGGTAGCCTTCATCACATAGCTAACTGATACTGATCAAATTGTGCTTCAGTCCTTCCACATAGGCTACCTTCTTGAATGTGACTGTGCCAATTTGAACTGCACCATATCCTTTTGTCAGTCGAAAGTTTGAATCACCAAATAGACCTTGGGTCCAAGCTTGGCTTTAAAGGATGTGAGGTTGTCCTTGTTTCTTGTCATGTGCTTTGAGCACCCACTATCCAAATACCATTGCTGGTTTGATGTTGGATAGGTCTTCACCTGCACATAAGCAATTTACTTATTTTTGACTCAGTTTACCTTGGGCCTAGGTTGATAACCTTTAAATTCAGAAATAAATGACATCCCTGGTTGACTCTTATAACCTTCAGGATGATATCTCCTTGGAGGTATTATCCATTCAGTATAGGGGTTAAATCTTTGGGATGAAGGACCCCAAGGATTGGATTTTGATTTACCCTTGAAAGAATTTCCAAAGCTCTGTTCTCTTTTCAACGATCGTTGAGCTGTGTTCGACGATCTTGGGTCAGATCGTCGAGCTCCGTTCGACGGTCGACTGTGGCAGAGTTCAGGAATTAGAGATCGTCGACCTGAGTTCGACAATTTTGCCTGAGATCGTCGATCTGCGTTCGGCGATCGTCGAGCTGCGTTCGACGATTTCTGTTGAACACTTGATTTCTTGGGTAAATCAGATTTTTTCCTAGCTACCTCTACAACTCCCTTCCCTTTATCAGAAATAAACTTGATTGGGGTTGTTAGAACTATAGGTTGGCTGGATGAAGTACCCAAGCCCAGTGTACTATTGAATCTGGAGTTCACTGTGCTTGTGATGTCCATTAGCTTGATGCTTCTCCCATTAAGAGATTCTTCAAGCTTTTTGGCCTCTGATAGCTCACTTTTCAGTGAAGCCATCTGCTCCCTACAACACTCCAACTCCTCAGAGAGTTTGACGTTTTCTGATTTTAAGGAACTGTGTTCAGACAATTGATTTCTGAGAGAGATAATTTCCTTCTCGGATTTTAATAAGTCTAAGCACAGTGCTTTAAATTCATACTTAAAGTCCTCAGAATTGAAATCAAATGAGTCTATTACCTGGTCTTCTTCAGGTTGAGTCTCTGAGTCTGACTCTGACTCTTCTGCATCTGAATTGTGTTGAGAGGCATTGATTGTCATCATGCAGAACTCCTTCTCTTCAGCATCATCTTCATCATCACTTGAGCTGGATGAAGCTTCTGATTCCTCTTCAGTCTCACTCAAAGATTCAGCAACAAATCCCTTCCTTGTGTGTTTGTTCTTGCTTGAGGAGGGTTTGCCATTGTTATTCTTCTTGAAGTCCTTATCTTTTCTTCTTTCTCTCTTATCCTTTCTGTCCTTATTTTTGTTCTCTGGACAGTCAGGCACAATGTGGCCTGGTTTCCTGCAACCAAAGCAGACAATTTCTTTATTGTTTGATTTATCATACCTTGGCTTGTCATGCTCTTTTTATGATCTCTTCTTGAAGTCCTTTCTGGCCATCTTGTAAAATTTTTTGGCCAGCAGACTAAGCAGCTCATCATTGTCTGAGATTTTGTCTTCAGGCTAATCTTCAGTGGCTTTGAAAGCTATTGTCTTTTCCTTTCTTGTGGCTGGTGAGGCAGCCTTCTGCTCTTCTTCTCTGTTCTTAATGAGCAGCTCATAAGACTTGAGCTTGCCCAAGAGAGCTTCTGTTGTAATCTCATTCAGACTTCTGGCATCCTTGATTGGCCAGATTCTTGAGTCCCAAGTGCTTGGGAAGCACATTAGGATTTTGTCATTTAGCTCAGTCAATGAGATCTCTTTATCCCGAGTCTTCAGTTCATTGACTATCAGACTGAGTTTGTTATACATTTCAGCTACTGACTCAGCTTATCCTTTCTTGAAATTCTCAAATTGGGATATGAGGTGGGATCTCCTGTCCTTTCTTTCATCAGCTGATCCTGAGACTATTTCAGATAGCTTGTCCCAGATCTCCTTTGCTGAGTTGCATTCAGCTACCTTTTGGAAAATGTCATCAGACATAGTCTGGGCTAAGATGTTCATAGCCTTTGCATCTGCTACCTTCCACTTCTTGATGTCAGTATCTGTTCTTGAAGGAGGTGGAACAACATTTGTACTCGTCTTCTCTGGAGGTCTTGGACACACTATCAAAACAGAATTAAAGATGTCCTCATCAATAGAATTCATGTATAGTCTAATTCTTGCTTTCCAAAGTGCAAACTTGGATAGATTGCACACTGGAGGTCTGGTGCTAGCATAATCTTTGTTTAGGGTCATGATTTGTGAAGAAATAATTCTAATAACAAAATCTACAACAAGCAGATCTAACTAGGGATCTTAGGGTTCAGGTGTTAGCCTGTGCAACCACCAAGGTGTGGTATTTTTAACCAACCTCCCTCTGATACCAATTAAAAGTGTGAGTTAGATCTGATATACTCTAGAGGGGGAGTGAATAGAGTATGGTGCTTGCTAAAAACTTTTACAACAGTTGTTGTATTCTTATGTGAACAGGGAAGCAAATAATGAAGAGTAAATCTAATCACAGAAACTATCTAATCACAGAGCAACCTAGTCACAAACTACAAAAGAAACTAATCACAAGCCACAGCCAGAAACAAAAGAAAAACAAGCAACCAGAAGACACAAGGAGCTATAGTGGTTCCCCAATCAACCTGGGTACATCCACTCTTCTACCACCCTAGGTAGGAATCCACTGCAGGATGAGTTGATCAGGTGTCCTGGGCACCAATGAGCTTTTGATAAGGTGCTCAAAAACCAAACCAGATTTTTTGATCAGGTGTCTTGCCACCAATGAGCTTTTGATAAGGTGCTCAAAAACCACACACAAACTTTTGAAAAGAGTTTGAAAAACCCTTTACAGCAGAGAGAGAGAGGGATAAGAAGATCTTCTCTGTCAACAGTCAGAGAGAAGAATATGGATGTTGTCAAAGCTCCCCCTGAGATCTTGAGTTGTTCAGGAAATGAAGCTTTGCAGTAGGGTGATAGGCCTTCAGAAAATTGATCTCCAGCAAATGATGATTTCAGCAACAGCTGAAATGTGAGGTGTCTGGAGTCTTGAATGATGATGACCTTGAACACTTGAATCAAAAGAGATCTGAAGATTTCAGTTTGTTGATCTCCTTTTGGTGTTGGTGTTCTTGTGTGAATCTTTGAGACTAAGGATGTCTGCAACTCTTTCTCTTTCTCTTGTGTGTTTGTTGTTGTAAGAGTTGTTGTAGAAGAAGTTTTTTCAGAGAATGAATATTACAGAATATGTGTCTCTCCTTGTTCTTCTTTTTCAGTTCTGAAAAATTTAATATTTTATTCCCTTGAAGTCTGAATAGAAATGATCCACTGTCAAGATAGTCATTGGCCTGTCATTAAATGACTTCCTTAACTGTAATTGTCTTCTGGAGGAAAGTCCAATAAAAACATTCCTTGAAAATCCCTTGAAACTTGCTCCAGAATAAATGAAAATGGCAACAAGATCTCTGAATTAATTGCTTACAATAATTCCACAGCTATCCAAATTTGAATCTTGAAAATCGTTGAACTCTTCAGAAAAATGTCGAACTGAGCTCCGCTATCGTCGAACTGAGTCAGAGATTTGGACTTTGACAGAAACAGAGATCGTCAATCTGAGCTCAACTATCATCGAACTGAGCTCAGAAATAGAGAAGCAAACTGGAGTCAAGATCGTTGAACTGAGCTCAAAGATCATCGAATGGAGTTCGATGATTTGTTGAAGTTGAGCTCAGTGATCGTCAAATGGAGTTCGACGATCCGTCGAAGTGAGCTCAACGATCGTCGATTGGAGTTTGACGATTCGTCGTACTGAGCTCGACGAAATAACTTAGTTTCCAGACTGAAAAACCTGGTCTTGAGGGCAGCTTCCAAACCTAAGTACTAACCCTTAGACTCAATTCTAATTAACCTTTAGATCTATACAATGAGGTCAAAATAGGTTCCTAAGAGACATAGTGATCCTGACCCAAATTAGTAATAGGGTGTTCCAACAGATTAGTAGTAGCTTATTTTACTTGTTGTCTTTACTCTGCTTACTTTCAGTATTTGCTTACTTACAACACTTTACTTGTTTCTGTTCAGTTCTTCTCTCCTTTCATATACCATATATATAGAACTGGTAGAGTAGAAATAATTGACATATATATACTTGATAGTATAGTTCTACTGTCACCTATTTCCTTTGTTATACCCCTTATTGTCCTCCGCTTCGTCCTCCCACCCGGTGTCTAGGAGTTGCGGGGGAGAGGTTTGGAGAAAATGAATTAGTCTTTGTGACTAACGATCGGTGTGACTAATCATTTTAGAAACTCGAGGAGATGGAGTACCAGTAGGACGAGGTGGCAGGATGTGAGGAGCTGATACCACCACTACCTACTACTATTACTACAGCCCGTCATCAGGTGGGACGAGTTTTCTGATGATAGTATAGCTTCCGCTTATTGACATTTGTGAGAGAGAGATTTGATATTATGCACAGGGCATAAGCCCTCCTTATCTTTTGATGTACTCATTCTGGGCTCGTGTACTTTCACTTTTATTTGATTGTGCTGTGACATGTGGACTAGCTGTTATTATATACTGCTTGTTTTTACTTCTATCTCTCAATTGTCCGAACAAGTTTTATGATCGTACTAGCCGGCAGGATTGGCGTGTTGCGGTGTCGACTAACTCATGAGTTAGTGCCACCGTAAGACAGCAGTACTGGGCATAAGATTGGGAGCCTCCTTGGTAAGGGGAAGGAGTCTTACAAACTGGTATCACTTGAACAAAACGATCATAAGAAAAAAAAGTCCACAGCACTGGGCCACTACGCTCGAGCATTAGTTTGCGGACAAACTATGCAGCAGAAGTAACGGTGTGCCAATGTTTAAAAGCCACATAAAACAGTCCACCTAAGCAATGAGTCAGGCCAATTCTAATATAAACCTTACCTTTATGCAGCCTCCACAGGTCACTGTACCTCAGAATGTGGTCCCTCCCCCTCCGGATGCCACTCCTTTTCTACAGACAGAGATGGGACAGACCCTGACGACCATTCTTAAGGCATTCAGAGCCTAGCAGGTTCCGGCACAGCTGCCAAAATCAGGATCAAACTGGCTGAGTGCATTCAAGAGTTTGTCCATGCCTATGTACCACGGGACGGAGAATGCGGTAAAGACTGAAGAATGGATAGAGGCTATATAGTAGATGCTAGCAGGCATCAGCTTCCCTGTCAGCCAGGCAGTCTATTTGGCATCTTCTGCACTGGATGCCCATGTAAAGAGGTGGTGGAAGTCCATGCTGGACTCCACTTATGCAGATAGGGCTCTATCAGATATATCTTGGGAGGAGTTCGGCGAGGCATTCTTGGAGCATTTTGTGTCCACCACGGATCGAGATGAGCTAGAAGAGAGGTTTTTGAACCTCAAATAGGGGACCAGGTCAGTGATCGAGTACCAGAGGGAGTTTTCCCATCTGGCCAGGTTTGTGGGGATACATGATTCGGACGACAGGAGGTACGCAAAGAGATTCTACCGGGGACTTAGAGACGATCTGAGACAGGCCCTACTATTCATCTCGCATGGCACTTCAGCTCAAATCATAGAGATGGCTAAGAAGCTGGAGGCAGACCAGCTGATGGTGCAGAGTAGGGGAAAGAGACCGCTGGATGGGTCATTCTTCGGGGAGAATAGTCGGGGTTCATAGAGAGGCAGAGTTATAAGGCACAAGAGAGGTGGGGGACGTTATCGTCCTAACTACAGGCAGGATCAGAGACCGCCTACAGCACCAGCTCCTCCACCACTACAGACACATGGCCAGATGAGGCAGGATGATCGTGGTTAGCGACCAGTAGTTTGTTTCGGGTTCCAACAGCTGGGCCACATTAGATCTGAGTGCCCGCATCAGTTTCGTCAATTTCTTCCTCCACCTCCTCCACCTCCTCCACCTCCAATGGCCCCTCCAGTACAACAGGGCCGAGGCCGAGGACGAGGTCAAGGCCAAGGACCTTTTGGCTGAGGTAGAGGACAAGAGCTGATGTACACATTAGACCTCACCGAGCCGAGGAACCCTTAGGACGTCATCACAGGTACATAAATCGTATTATGAAATTAAGACATTTTCTTTTTATATAGTACTTGACCTTGAAGTATAACTACCCATTTGAAACTCAAATCAACCTTAGGCATAGTATTTATCAGCGGCAAGCCCGCTCATACGCTGTTCGATATGGGTGCTTTGCACTCGTTCGTATCAGAAGCCGTTTTGGAAGGACTGGATGGCGTGGAACGATTCTCGGGCTCGACGATGAGGGTGAGGCTACCTGATGGATGGGTACTATTATCATCTGCCAAGTGCAACATGGATGCAGAAATCGGCGGAAAGACATTTGAAGCACCTGCAATGATCCCAAGGATGCCAGATTTCGACCTGATCCTGGGCATGACTTGGTTGCATTGGAACCATGCCCAGATCGATTGCCCGTCGAGGAGGATCACATTGAGGCACGGGGACTCCTACATCATCATCAAATGTATTAGACTTGTCTCCCACCTTTTATTATCATTTGTACATGCTGTCAAAGCCCACAAGCAAGGAGAGGAAGTATACATTATCTGCTTCGAGCTGGCGGGTGCAGAGGCTTCTATTGTTGACATCCCGGTGGTTCGGGATTTCTCTGACGTGTTCCCTGAGAAATTGCCCTGATTGCCACCGGCCAGGGACATGGACTTCCGCATTCAGTTGGTACCAGGAGCGAGGCCCGTATCTCGGGCACCGTACAGGATGGCCCCATAGGAGCTAGCAGAGTTCAGCACGCAGCTATAGGAGTTGGTGGAGTCAGGATTTATCTGGCCGAGCTCATAACCATGGGGAGCATCGGTAATATTTGTCAAGAAGAAGGATGGCTCACTGCGCCTCTGCATCGGCTACCGGGAGTTGAACCGGTTGACGGTCCGGAACACATACTCGCTGCCCCAGATCGACGATCTTTTTGATCAGCTTTAGGGAGCCTTCTGGTTCTCTAAGTTGGATTTGAGATCCGGGTACTATCAGTTGTGGATCCAGGAGGAGGACATTCCGAATACGGCCTTCAGTTCCCGCTATGGATTGTACGAGTTCACGGTGATCCCTTTCAGGCTCACGAATGCGCCTTCTGCATTCATGAGCTTGATGAACCGCGTCTTCGAGTCCTACCTGGAGAGATAAGTCATAGTCTTCGTCAATGATATACTGATCTACTCCCGGATACAGGAGGACCATACTCAGTATTTGGCATTGGTTTTGGGGAAGCTGAGAGAGCACCAGATGTATGCTAAGTTCTCCAAGTGTCAGTTCTAGCTGCAAGAGGTGTCATTCCTAGGGCATACTATAAGTGGGGCAGGGTTGGCCGTGGACCCAGCCAAGGTGCAGACAGTTAGAGATTGGCCACGGCCAAAGTCAGCATCGGACATACACAGTTTCTTGGGACTCGCGGGATATTATCGCAAGTTCGTGGAGGGGTTCTCGAGGATAACACTCCCCCTCACATCCTTGATGAAGAAGGAGGTAGCTTTTATTTGGACATAGAAGTGCGAGGCGGCATTTCAGGAGCTAAAGGACAGGCTCACCTCTTCCCACATCCTTGCACTTCCATCTGGGAGGGAAGGATTTCACATTTATACTGATGCCTCATATCAGGGGATGGGTATGGTCCTGATACAGCACAAGCATGTCATCACGTATGCTTCGAGGCAGTTGAAGAAGCATGAACAGAATTACCTCGTACATGATTTAGAGTTCGGGGTGGTGGTATTTGCATTAAAGATCTGGAGACATTACCTATACGAGGTTCATTGTGACATCTTCTCAGACCACAAGAACCTCAAATATGTTGACACGCAGAAAGACATGAAACTGCGCCAAAGAAGGTGGCTTGAATTCTTGTGTGACTATGATTACACCATGCATTATCATCCGGGGAAGGCGAATATCGTGGCAGATGCCTTGAGTAGGAGAGCCAGTACCTCAGGACCAGAGCCTCAGGTGATGTCTATGGAGCTGATATAGATGCTAGAGGATATGCACATTTCTTTTGTTTCTGAGTCTAAGCCAGAGATTTATTGGGAGTACTTGAACTCTCTGGTCCTTGAGTGTGATATACGAGAGCGTATCAGGGTGCAACAGAGGTTAGATGCAGCTTTGGAGCTGATATTCAGAGCCCTGGAAAGGGGTAGGATAGGGGATTATTCTTTGCTTGATGACCTCATTCATTTCCGTGGTCGCGTTTATATGCCTGTAGGAGGTAGTATCCGGGAGGATATACTCAGGGAGGCACACTGTTCTCGATACTCAGTGCACCCTAGTATCACCAAGATGACAGCGGATCTGCGGAGGAGAATGTATTGGCCGGGAATGAAGAGGGAAATCATCTTCTATATGACACACTACAAGACATGCCAGCGAGTAAAGGTAGAGTGCAAGAGCCCAGGAGGGTTACTACAGTCATTACTGGTACCTGAGTGGAAGTTCGAAGATATTGCTATGGACTTCGTGTACGGATTGCATCGCTCCCACTCGGGGCACGATTCTGTTTGGGTCATTATCGATAGACTGACCAAGGTGGCCCTGTTTATACCGATCAGGAAGGACAGCTCAGTTTCTGCTTTGGTGAGGTTGTTTGTGGAGCAGTTCTTCAGGTACCACGGGGTCCCCAAGACGATTGCCTCGAAGCGTGAGGGTCGGTTCACTTTTAGGGAGTGGAGAGCGGTGCAGGCGTAGTTGGATCCTCAGCTTGCTTTTAGCACCGCTTTCCATCCACATACCGACGGTCAGACAGAGCGGACCATCAGGACTATGGAGGATCTACTGCAATTGTGTATACTGGATACAGGGAGTCCCTGGGAGAGACTGTTTCCACTGGTTGAGTTCTCCTACAGCAACAGTCACCATGCGAGCATTGTGATGGCACCTTATGAGGCTCTTTACGGGAGAAAGTGTCGGACACCGCTATCTTGGGTTCAGGATGAGGACCCCAGGGTGCTTGGATTGGAATACATAGAGGACACGAATGCTCAGATACGACTGATCAGGGACCGGATGCTGGAGGCTCAGAGTAGGTAGGCTAAGTACTACGATGCGCGACATCGAAAGGTGGAGTTTTAGTTGGGGGATAGAGTGTTCTTGAAGATACGTCTGGTGCATGGTGTTTTACAGGTGCAGAGGCACAAGAAGCTCAGCCCTCGATATATGGGGCCATATTTGATCCTGGAGTGGATCGGCCCCTTGGCCTACAAGCTGGAACTGTCTCCAGAGTTAGGGACCTTGCACGACGACTTCCACGTCTCTTTGCTACAGAGAGCTCTTCTTCAGCCAGAGCAGCATATCACCACTACAGCAGGCCCATTAGCATCTGACAGATCAGTTCATTTAGAGCCGCTCTGGATCGATGAT
The DNA here is from genome assembly GCA_039583875.1 of Platanthera guangdongensis. Classification (NCBI taxonomy): domain Eukaryota; kingdom Viridiplantae; phylum Streptophyta; class Magnoliopsida; order Asparagales; family Orchidaceae; genus Platanthera; species Platanthera guangdongensis. Next base: position 115,750,344 of record CM077160.1, on the reverse strand, counting down.
ACTGCGGTCTGAGTGCTACGGAAGAAGAAGGTTCCCCTGGTGAAGGTGTTGTGGTCCAACCACGAACGGGAGGAGCACACCTGGGAGCTGAGGGATCTGATGTTAGAGCGGCACTCGGAGCTTTTTACCTCAGGTAATACTTTATTTTTTGTCTAAAGTACTTACATTTTTTATGTTTAGAAACCCCGTAGACCCAAACTTAAATTTCGGGGATGAAATTATTTTTTTTTTGTTTATTAGGGTTTGTAACATCTCATTTCCAATTAGACCTCTCTACTTAGGTTGGGTTAGTACATGTGGTGGCGGCATGGGTTTAGGCTAGGTTTGAACCATGGAGTTAGGGTGTAGTCACATGGGACCCACTATTGGGCCCAAGTTAACCCAAGTCAAACTAGCCCAAATTGGGTCTTAGCTACACATTGGTCCCACCACTGTACCCCTAATATTAATAACAACCTAAGTGAACCATAAGCCACATCTTTGGGTCACCTATTGACCCATGTTTACCCAAGTCAACCATATACCCTAATTTGGTCAAACCCACACTTAAAGGCCCAATTAGCCCAAGTAGGGCATCACTTTGGCCCAACCCAAGTTGGGTGGTGCTATAGGTTCCATGACCCTCAAGTGAGGTCAGCCCACTCACCATGTTACCAAGTCAACCTAAAAGTCAACAAGTCAACAAGGTGGCCTAAAAGAGAAAAGAAGGAACCAAACCCACCCCTCATGGGCTAAGCCCATGAGTCTAGGCCCATGACCAGCCCAAGAGGTTAATGTCAGCCTCTAACCCCCAAAATCAGGAGAAAGAATGAATGCATGGGGGTAATTTAGACATTTTGGAGAGAAGAGAGGGAGAGAGGGGATGGAGGCCATGTGGTTCTCCTTCCCTCTTCCCAAGCTCTTGGCTGAGCTTCCAAGGATCATTCCAGCAAGGTGGAGGGGTTGGTGGACACCTGGTGGCCAGGAGGAGATTCCAAAGCCATGGCCGGCCACCCCTTTAATTCAAACTTCTCCTACAGCCACTCCCAGCCAAATCTAAGCCCACCATCAGCTTCAGGAGGTGGAAACGAGTGGAATTCGACTGCTGGAATAAAGCTTTTGCTGGAGAAATGGAGAATCGGGCTAGTTCACCGGAGCAAGCTTCGGCCATGGAGCACCGCCAACGCACATGCCGCCAAGCCCGGCTACAGGTCCGTTTCGCCTCACCTCACCCCATGCTAGCTTTCTAGCTCAATTAGGCGAGACATCAGGCTTAATTGAGCCCGATACCATGAGAGCCAGAGGGAATTTTCCCAAGTTTTCTTCCAGCTCGGGATCGCCGGAGGAGCCTCCTCCGGTAGCCTCACCGCCGGGAAACGCTAGCCACCACCTAAACGGAGGTGGTGGCAATAATCGCCGGCGGTGGCGCCAGCCCAGGTGGCCGGAAAAGGCCAGCAAACTTGCCCAGGATGGTTCAATCTCAATCGTTGGCTGTTGGGGACGATGAACGGATGCCGTCCATTTAAATCCAGATTGATTAATTAAATTGATTAATATGAACAGTGTAAATTCTATCACACATTTATAGTGATTGCATGTAAATATAGGTCCCTTAGATGCAATTTCAGAACTGGTCACCAACATAGCAATTGTAGATCTATGTCTTAACTTCGTTTTGACACCCTAAACATGTAATTTGGAGTAGTATGGCTCCCTGTAGAGTCATTCTACCAAGGCTGGTCCTAGGCTAGGGCAAATATTAAAATAAATGCCCAAGCCAAACCATAAGTTACCATGACTTGAAATTTTGGAAAAGCTTGTGTTAGGGGTAAAACTAGTGTCTGACCAAAAATGAGAATTTTTGGACCGAATATTTCTATAGTATTTGATGAAATACTAAAAATAAAATTAAGTATATTTTTTAAGACATATGACTCCAAATGCCCCCAAATTTGGGAGGGATGTTCATTAGGTCAAGATAAATCCATGATAGAGATTTCAGGTCATTTTGACCTTTGCATGATTGTGAAATCCCACATGCATGAGATTGACATATTCAAATTTGGGGTGCCAATAGTAAAAATAGAAAAATGTGAATTTAGCTAAATTGGGTCATTGAAAGTCCATGAAACTCTGGAAAAAGGCTCATAGGAATGGAATACACCTTCAATGGGAAATGTGGGATTTTTGGTATCAAAAATCCCAATATTTGTAATTATTAGAAAATATGCCTCCTTAGGAAATAAATTTGGAAATTGAGGCAAATGGGTTCATTAAATTCTGAAATTTTGTCACAAGTACTAGTATGGAATTGTTCACCTCTGTAAAAGTTATGGGATAATTAAGTGATGTTTACTTGTATTTTAAGTAGATTTTACCATTTTTGCCCCTTATGAAAATTAATAAAAATAAGGGAAATTTTTTTAAAACAAATTCTGAAAAAAAACTTTGAGTGGTTTATTATTGTGTTTTGATTCTTGATAAATTATTTGAGAATTTTCGGATGTATCTATATGTTAAAAACCTTAATAATGGTTTTTTGATAATATTATTTAAATGGATATAAGCTTGGTCAAATCATTGTTTAAGATTTGGAAACTCTACACTTAGCCTTATTATGTCATCATGAACACCCACTAATTGTCTCAGAATTTTTGGTTGAATAGTTGAGGTACTTTATTTGAAAAGTGGTTGAATTGGAGTTTTATTATTAAATGAGAAATAAATAGAAATTTGCATGAAAATATTTTGAAATCTGATAGGCAGTAATATTTAACCTTATGGAACACTTAGTAAATTCCTTAGGTAGGTTGAACCATTATATGTAGTACTTCATGTTCAAGGTGACCCGGTCGTATAATTAAAAGAATTAATTTAGGCCCTTAATCCCTTGGAAAAATAATGAAACCTAGTTCGATCATTATCATACATCATAACAACCATGATAAATAATTAGGGGCATCTGACCCAAGAGTTTGGATGACATGTCATACAGGTCAACATTAGTTCATGGGTGCGCTTAGCAAAATATAGCGCATGTCACTGGGACCTACAGGAGATACGATAGAAGGTTGAGTTGGTAACTACATTGGGAAGACAAACCCTGATTGTTGTCCAGTAGGTCACTCTATAGTATCGAGCGATAGAGTGCAATACCCCAAGGATAGTAGCTAGAACGGAGTCCGGCGGAAGACCGCCGATTCCCCAATAATTACTTAATTCATTAGGTTCGTTCCAGAGTAACAACGAGAGCTAGGTATGGATCATGGGTAGACATTAATAAAAATAAATATCCTTGTGAAAGGGAGCTTTGGGTTTCAACCCATCGTATCTCCTAGTGCCCTCGAGAGCCCTTCACCGGGCATGCCCTGGGCAGTCTTGGGATTAACCCTAAACTGCTAGGTATAACAAACACTAGACAAGAGTCGTCTAATAGGCTAAGGTATTGATGTTCATTCTCACCCGTGATGGGTTAGAGGGATTCAGAATAACGGCACTAATGTGCAATCTCACCTGTGATGGGTTGGAGGGATTCAGAATAAAGGCACTAATGTGCAATCTCACCCGTGATGGGTTGGAGGGATTCAGAATAAAGGCACTAATGTACAATCTCACCCGTGATGGTTTGGAAGGATTCAGGACGGGTTGGTCCTGGGATCTGGAGGCTCGGGTCGACATATCTTGCATGCGCATAAACCTATGGCGGGTCATGCGGTACTGGGCCAATCATCACACCGATGGAAGTACTGTGACTCTGGCGACGTATGAGGGTTTGAGGGGCCGGTGGGTTGTTTTACACTGCGGTCTGGAGGATGATCCCCAAGAATGCACACTCGACCAAAAATACTGGTGGGTAGCCAGCAAATAGTACACAAAGACTCTAGAGTGCACCTAGGACGTGTATAGAGGCATATGAGAGGTCTAAGCCTAGTAGTGTGTATACCCGCCTAGGAGTGGAGATGTCCGCTCCACTGTTGTCGTAGCCACAACGGTGGTATCAGAGAGTGATGCTAGCTCAAAAAAGTGGGAAATAAAGGTCTGTGATCACAGAGTCGTGTGTGTGAGTTGCACTTGTATGAACCATAAAATGCATGCATATCATATACTCATAACTAGGTCATATGCACCATAGATCCTTATCATAGAAATTAGTATGAGCTTTTTTATATGATAAGTTATATTTCTAGAAATCTTAACTTAAAAGTTTGTATGGGCATTCATATAAGTTAAGGTACTTCTGTGATGGTAGATTAGTAGTAGCTTATTTTACTTGCTGTCTTTACTCTGCTTACTTTCAGTACTTGCTTACTTACAGCACTTTACTTGTTTATGTTCAGTTCTTCTCTCCTTTCATATACCATATATATAGAACTGCTAGAGTAGAAATAATTGACATATATATACTTGTTAGTATAGTTCTACTGTCACCTATTTACTTTGCTATACCCCTTGTTATCCTCCGCTTCGTCCTCCCGCTCGGTGCCTAGGAGTTGCGGGGGCGAGGTGTGGAGGAAACGACTTAGTCTTTGTGACTAATGGTCGGTGTGACCCATCATTTTAGGAGCTTGAGGAGATGGATTACCAGCAGGACGAGGTGGCAGGACGTGAGGAACTGATACCACCACTACCTACTACTACTACAGCTCGTCGTCAGGTGGGATGAGTTTTTTTGATTATAGTATAGCTTCTGCTTGTTGACATTTGTGTGAGAGAGATTTGATATTATGCACAGGGCATAAGCCCTCCTTATCTTTTGATGTACTCATTCTGGGCTCGTATACTTTCACTTTTATTTGATTGTGCTGTGACATGTGGACTAGCTGTTATTATATACTGCTTGTTTTTACTTCTATCTCTCAATTGGCCGAACAAGTTTTATGATCGTACTAGCCGGCAGGATCGGCGTGTTGTGGTGTCGACTAACCCGTGAGTTAGTGCCACCGTAAGGAGGCGGTTCTGGGCATAAGACCGGGAGCTTCCTTGGTAAGGGGAAGTGGTCTTACACCTGCAATCATAGATCATTTTACCTTATGAACCCAATAAGATTTGGGTTCTTAGTCCCTTGTTAGCGTACTCCCCCTACGAGTGTTAACACTACAAATGGTCTGTCTCGTATGATTAACTTGAGGAGTTACAATATTTTTGGGATTAAACCAACAATCCACAGTAAAGTGACCAACTTTGCCGTAGTACCAACAGTCAAACCCGTTGTACCTCCTTTGGTACTCCTGCTTCACCCTTTGAACGTGAGGTCTAGCAGGGGAAGCATACTTAGAGGTGGAGGCCTCCTGGTTGCAACATACACAGGGGATTCACATCTCCTTAGCCTTTGGCACAATAGATTTAGCTTTTGGTGCCTTCTTATTGTTATGGTCATGTACATACGGACCAAAACTCTTCATCTGAATTTCTTCATGAGGTGCTTTGAAGACACTTGCACCAAAGTTTCAGGGACGAGTCCACCCCTTATAGTCCTCGACAGGTTCAAACTGAATTGGTCTTGTCAAGTGACCATAAGAGCGATCAAAATCAAGTTCATTAGAAGGAAAAATGACCTTCTTAAATGAGGTCTGACTGATAGGCCTCTTCCCTTTCTCTTTGGAGGTTGCTTTCGTAGTAGTCTTATTTTTCCTTTTAGCCTTGGCCCTCCTGGAAGATTTACTAGGAGCAACAACATGACCTAAGCCAGCTTCTTTAGTCTGAGCAGAGAATTCAGCAACAAATGGAAGGATTGTCTTGGGCTTGGAGAAACTTTCAACAAGTTTCTTTTCCGCAGCAAGCTATCCTTCCAGCTTCTCGATGATTTTCTCCTTCTAGTTAAGGAGATCATGTGAAATATTATTGTCATCGGCCAGGGCATGGAGTTCCTCTCTGATTGAGTTCATGCTTGCAACCTCCTCCCTCAAAGTGATCTCCTCAGCCTTAAGGGATTTAATCTCTTTGGCCTGAGTTCTAACAACTTGTCTACACCGGTCATAAGCCTTAATCAGCTCATTATATTGAGCCATGAGTTCCGATTTACCATTAGAGTAATAATCCTCATGATCATCGTCTGGAGCATCAGACTCTGAAAGAATGGTGTGAGAATTTACCTCCTCATGAAATTGGGGGTTAGCTTCTTCTTCGTCGGAGTGAGCAATGAGCCCAAAGTAGGCTTCTTCATTCTCACTTGACCCAGAGGAGTCAGTGTCACTGAAGGTCTTCTGCTTCTTTGCAATGAAGCTCTTCTCCTTCTTTTTGCCGTGGGAGGACTTATGTTCTTCTCTTCTTCCACCCTCCTTCTTCTTATGATGGCAGTCGACGATCACGTGACCTAGCTTATTACAGCAGTAGCATACAATGTCAGTAGAATTATATTTGTTCTGTTTAGGCTTATACCTATCATTTGTGTGACGTTTCTTTTGATGATCACCACCGTGACGTGATCTTATGATGATAACCATCGTGACGTGATCTTCTATAAGAGGAGTCTTTTTTTCTCTCATCTGTTTCTTCTTGTTGAGAAACTTCTTGAACTATCTGGAGAGAAGAGAGAACTCTTCATCAGATAACTCTGAGCATGAAGTGTTTGGCTCTAAGTCTTCTTCTTCACTTTCTTCCAGAGTGGGGAGCAGGAGATGTTGCTTTGGACTTTCTTGAGCTATCTACGTTCAGTGCAACAGACTTCTCCTTTGATGAAGATCTGCTATCCTCTTCTTCAGCTTTTCTGGCATTGATTTGAAGCTCATATGACATAAGCTTCCCGAAAAAGTTCTGGGGGTCAGTGTCAGCCAGTCTCCCAAACTCCCTGATGACACAAATCTTATTGTCCCATTCCTTAGTTAAGGATCTTAGGAAATTGTCATTTAGTTCTCCATTTATGAAAACCCGGCCGTAGCTCTTCAGGCCGTTAACGAATTTGAAGAAGTTCTCAAATGTATCAGCTATTGTATCATTGGGGGCTTGCTTGAAGGCCTCATACTTCTAGTTTAGAAGGGATCTTCTATCATCCATTACTTATTTTGTACCTTCCATCAGGACGATCAGAGACTGCCACATTTCTTTGGCGGATTGGCAATGTATCAGGTTCTGCAACATTGAATCATCGACTGCGCTTGCAATGATGTTCTTGGCTTTCTTATCTAAAGAGACAAGGGCAATATCATCTTTGTCATGATCCATCAGTTGCTTCGGCACTTTCTTGGTTAGATCTATAGTGGAAGCAATCATGGGAACATAGGGACCTTCTTCCACTATCATGAAGATGCGAAGATCAACAACTTCCATGAAGAATTTTTCTCTCTTTCTACATGGGAAAGTTAGTCTTTGTGCACACCGGAAGCTTTGAGAAATCCTTGAATCTGTCCATGCTTGATAAAATCTACGACAACTAGATGAGGATATGTTCAAGGTGCGAACCTTTTTGTGAACAACCTCCCTCTGATACCAATTAAAAGTATCTAGTTGGCTACTTAAATCACCATGAGGGAGTGAATAGGTAAATTCTGCAACTTTTGCGGAATAAAAACTTGAGAGAAAACAACACAAAAAATAATCAAGCACAATCCAGATGAAACAAGGAATTTATAGTGGTTCCCCAATCTTGGGTACGTACACTCTCCACCTCACCAATCTAGCACCACAGCTAGTCTCAGCTACTTCATTATATCTCGGATTGCAACAATCCTACAACTCGGAGCAACGTTCCTACAACTCGGAGATAACACACTCATACAAACTCGATCCCACAAAACAGGATCTACACTCGGAAGAACAAACGTCCTACAATCTCAGAGACAAAGCTCCTACAAGAGTTAAAGTAAATATTACAAAAACAAAAGAAACTTTATACTTACAAATCTATAATCTTCAAGGTTCTTCCTTCTTGAAAAGTGAAAATCTCGGTGAAGATGTTGATGAAGAAATCCCGAGAAAAAGTCGATCTGAAATGCTTAGGATCTGACACGATCAAGTATATGTTTGAAGATCTTGAATCTATGATCTGTCAAATTGTTTCTTCTTGGAATCACTGGATCGAGAGATGAGCGATAATGAAGAATGATGTTGACGGCGCGGATTCTCCCGATTTGAAAGTACGATGCGATTCTGAATCCTGTAATTAGGGTTAGCGATTCCTCTGAAAAGATCTTATATAGAACATCGTCAAACGGTCACAAATCATTAAGGAAAGATCCACATGGATTAACCATGCGAGACTTAGATCATTTCAAAATCCCGTCAAATAGATTTAAAAATAAATTTTTCTGTAACTTCATTTCTCGAGAAGACTTATAATTTCTCGAGAAGAATTTCCTTTCTCCAGAAATGACATGACTTTCTCGATAAATTTACTTAACGAGAATTCTTTGAAGTGAAATACTGATTTCTCGAGAGGAAACTTGATTTATCGAGAAATGATTTGCTTTCTCGAGAAATGACATGGTTATCTTGAGAAATTTACTTAACCCAAAATATTTGAACTAAAGTACTTATTTCTCGAGAAAGAACTTGGCTTCTCGAGAAAAAGAATTAGCTTCTCGAGAAATGAATTTGACTTCTTGAGAACTACTTTGCTTTGTCGAGAAATTGACTTGCTTATCGAGAAAATACTTAGTGCAAAACATTTGAACTGAAGGACATATTTCTTGAGAAAGAACTTGATGTCTCGAGAAATAGAGTTGGATTATCGAGAAACACTTCTGACTTCTCGAGAACTACTTTCCTTTCTCGAGAAATGAACTTGGTCTCTCGAGAAATCTTCAAGGCTTTTCTCGAGAAAAGACTTAGAGATAGTTTCAGACAATTTTGCGAGAAGTCTAATGGTTTCTCGAGAATAGCTTGGCTTTCTCTAAAAATGTATTTAGACTTCTCGAGAAATGGACTTCCTTTCACGAGTAATGGACTTAGAAAATTTTATCTGAAAAAATAATTTTGTTTTGTTGAAAACCAGCAACCCTTCCTTTCTTTCATTGTTTTAGTACTTGAAAACGAAGTGCATCCCAATAGAGAGGTTACACATGAGTCAATACCATGGATCACATAATGAGGGACTACATTGTATGGTCCTCTGTTTAGTGACTCGTTGTAAATTGATATGGTCTATACTTAGCAATAATGACCTGTAAGCACACAACTAAAGAACATCATCAAATACATATTTAATTACCCTTAGTTCAAGCGTGACTTCACACAAATCTAGGTTATTATTGATACAATAGCAACACCCCCTACTCACCAGCGAGACCCATCTCCCCCCTTTGGGACCACAGGGATGGACTCGCTGAAATTGAAGTCGCCAATCTGCGCACCTTTTCAGCAGCCTAAACCTACTCTTGCACTCGCGGGGGGAGTCAGCGGGGTCATCCCTGTCCCTAACTTCAATCTGATCTCCCCTGACTCACAAGCTCTAGGTTGCGGCAAGTATCTTTCCCTGCCCCTGCCTACACTTTTTGGGTCAGCTGAGCTCATCCCATAGGCTCTACTATGTGACCTATCATGACCCTAAGGGTCACTTATATTTATACTCTTAACATATCCAAAAATGGAAATTTTTGGAAAATATTTTCCTATAATTTTTGTAAAAATCTAATAATCCATGTATGGGTTAATTAGAGGGTTTAATGACCTCACAATTCCCCAAACTTTTGGTGGATGACCCTTAGGGTCATGGTAGGTCACTGATAAAAATCTCAGCCCATTTGGGGTTGATTTGAGTAGGTATTGTTATGACCAAAGTTTGGTCCCTAATGGGGAAAATTAGGGAAAATGGTGTTTAATGGGTTGTGTGGTCAATCCTCACCCAAAAGTGGACTCAACGCGGCGTTGAGTGGTCTCAATGCCACTCAATGCTTTTGACTTAGAATATTTTGGATGTTGAGGCATTGAATGGACTCAATGCGGCATTGAGTGGTCTCAATGCCACTCAACGTGGCATTGCGTGGTCTCAACGCCACTCAACGTGGTGTTGAGTGTTCTCAACGCCACTCAACACAATGTTGAGTGGTCTCAACGCCACTCAATGTGGCGTTGAGTGGTCTCAATGCCACTCAACACGTAATTGAGTGGTATCAACGCCACTCAACGCGACGTTGAGTGATCTCACACCACTCAGCGCCACTCAACGTGACGTGGAGTGGTTTCAACACCACTCAATGCAACTCAACGCGGTGTTGATTGGTCTCAACGCCACTCAATACGGCGTTGAGTGGTCTCAATGCCACTCAACGCGGTGTTGAGTGGTCTTAACGCCACTCAACGCGGCATTGAGTGGTCTCAACTCCACTCAACGCGGCGTTGAGTGGTCTCAATGCCACTCAACGCGGCGTTGAGTAGTCTCAATGCCACTAAATATGGCGTTGAGTGGTCTCAACGCCACTCAACGCCACTCAAAGCGGCATTGAGTGGTCTCAACGCCACTCAACGCAGCATTAAGTGGTCTGGACACCACTCAATGCTTTTGGACATAGAGTATTTTTCGGTCTAAAAGCTATATTTGTTGGTTTATATATATCTGGCCTGAACTGGGTTTTCTGGATAAAATAATGATGTCACTTTTGAACTTAATCTCTTCAGCAAACCTATTTAATACATTGATCATTTCAAGAAGACCTATTTAAGGCAATGATTGGCGGTCCACTATTAGAGTGACACGTGACAAGCCACTCAGACCCTAACTCTTCTTATAAAAGGAAGAAATGAGAGTCTCACTGTCACCTTCATTCTTTCCAAGCCCACCATCACCTTCAATGAACCTAGAGGAGTGGAAAATGACTGTTGGAGCTAAGCAATAGCTGGAGAAAGGAGATAGTTGGAGAATTTGTCGACCATGGCTCACCACCATCGTACTCACCGCCAAACACGGCTACAGGTCGACTTCTCCCCCTCTCCCTCTGTGCTACCATATTATTTCGACTAGGAGAGAAATCGGGCTTAACTGAGCCCGATCCGGTGAGGAGATTGAAGAAATTCCATGAAAGTTGAAGATCGAGTTCACCGGAAACAGCCCCTCTAGCAGTCGTGCCGCCGCCCAGCGATAGCCACCACCTCAATGGAGGTGGTGTTGGCAGTTGCCAGCCAGGGAGGTGGTCAGGTGGCCAGGAAATGGTCATGGAAGTAGCTCCAGGCTGGAGGAATCGTGATCCTCAGCCAGAGGAAGAAGACGCACGGATTCCGTCTGTTTGGCATTAAGATATGTGCTAAATCAGATTTTATGCTATAGATTAAATAGTATTTTATGCAGTATTTGTTTTTAAATATTAAAAATACTTAGATCCCTATACAATAAAAGTGGACAACATGAAAGTTGTAGCCCATGAGGTCTACTTTATTTTAAAATTGAGTCAACCCGTTTGGGTCAGTGGTCTGACCACAGCAATCAAAATGGTGTAGTCTATACCTATGGTTAATCAGAGACTAAATTGAGTGCCCCCATCAATCCAGCCATCTAAGTGACTTGAAAGTTGGACTCATGCTTCTTTAATGATCTTTTGTATGGTGATGGTCACTTTTATCTATACCCCTAACATATCCAAAAATGGGAATTTTTGGAAAATATTTTCTTATAGTTTTTGTAAAAATCAAATAATCCATGTATGGATTAATTAGAGAGTCTAATGACCTCATAATTCCCCAAAGTTTTGGTGGATGACCCTTATGGTCATGATAGGTCACTGATAAAAATCTCAGCCCATTTGGGGTTGATTTGTTTAGGTATCGGTGTGACCAAAGTTTGGTCCCTAAGGGGGCAAATGGTGTTTAATGAGTTGTGTGGTCAATCCTCACCCAAAAGGGATGAATCCTTGTCCACTGACTTAATGTCATATAAAATACACTCATAAGAGATTTTGGGTGGTTTAGGGTTGGTATGCCCTAGAACCCCAGTTTTAACCCTAGAGTTGAGTTTTGAGCTCAATGAAGGACATGAGACCATATGTCCTTGGAATGTTTTGAAACTTGGTAGGAGAGTTCCTGTGGTGGAATTAAGCCATAGTGAATGATTTTATGACCTTTAGGAACCTTCATCCCCTCTAAAATAGTTTAGGACCAATTAAGACACTTTTACTAATGATTTTATTACCTAGTCACATGATCTTAGATGTTCATGAGACTTAGGCAGTGACTTTAAATAGTTATCATTAATCAATGGAAATTTTGTTACGAATTTTGGATTAATATTTTTGGTACTTCATTAACAAACCTAGTATTTGCCTTATTTATCAAGGAATTTATTATGAACTATTTACTCACTGAAAAGTATAAAACTTGGTTAGAGGACTTTTTAGGGCATCAATAAGCTCTCATAATTTTTATAAAATTATTGGAAGCCTTGTTATACAGGTTATTTCATAAAGTGCCTTATGTAGAATATTACTAAATGATTTATTTAGGTGAACAAACATGCTTAGAAAATTATAATTTTTGGCCAGTAGACTTTTCTGGTCACTATTGACATCTGGTAATTTTTTTATAATTTTTTTTGATGATTAATTATATTATTTCATGTTTTGCCCTATCGTTGTGGTTATTTAGTCGATAATTAGTTTGGAGGTTAAATTCATATTGGAAAATTGCGAAATTCAGTAATTACAGTTATATTGATGATATACTCTTGTCATAATTTTGTTAAGGTCATACCATGTCAAAAATTGTACTTGGTGTTCAAAAGCATAGTTTGGCTGATTTTGCAGAAAATTAAATAAATTCCAAATAAATTTGGAAAAATATTATATTCTGGATTTATCTTTAAAATATCAAGTTAGACCCACAGTAATAATCTTAGATCATTTGGATGAATATTTGAAGATGGTCATCATTCATGCACGTCATTTAGCTCATTAGGTCTGCACATAGTAAAGTTGTAGAAATAAGATAACTTGCAAGTCTTGGTAGTGGAAGGTGAGGTAGTTGGTGTATTTGATCTGATTGGATAAGAAAGATGTCATAAGTAGGAGTCAAGTTGTGATAGTCTGGTTGACTAGGATGCAGGGTTGTTCTTGAGATCGACGATGGATGGTTTTTCCTTTGGAGGAAGTCTAAATACACTTTGTGTTACATCAAGTGTAAGATCAGGACAGTTCGGACATGGTTATATACCAATAATAATAAGTATTTTGCGAAAGGGAGCTTTGGCTTTCAGCCCATCATAATTCCTAGTACCCTTAAGAGCCCTTCACAGGGAATGCCCAGGCAGTCCAAAGTTAACCTTAAACTGTAAGACTAAAATGATTAAAGGGAAACTAGTAAATACTAGTACTTCACTTTCACTCACCCCAATGGCTCGGGACACTTGCTTGGTTTGGTTACCCGAGCAGTAGGCTCGGTGGTTGTGGAAATGGGCAAGTTAGCCCGCCAAGCCGAAGGCTCAATAGGTAGTTGTAATGGACAGGTTAGTCCGGGGATCCGATGGCTCGGGAATTCATGCCTGCATATGCATAAGGTGGTGGGTCTTCTGTATTTGACGGTCGTTTACACCGACGTCGATATGATGACTCAGCGGGTGTGGATTACATTTAGCTAAGGAAAAGACTGGTGGATTTGCCAGCAGAGTACACTGAGGCTCCGTAGTGTCTTCTTCGTGTTGAGGCGTACGAAGGTCTAGATTAGGTGGTGTGAATGTCGTCCTAGAGGTGGGGTGGCCCAACCAACTGCCTTTGTTTGCCATGACGTTAGGTACGTGAGAGTTTAGCTAACTACAAATGGGGGAACTAAAAGTCTGTGCGCATAGAGTCGTGTGTGTGTGTTGCACTTGTATGAATCATTACCATCAAACACACATAATATAGCATATCAAATCATCATCACATTTCAACCCTTACCCCTAACGTAAAAATTAATATGAGACTTTTTATATGTTAGGCCTTGTAAAATGACCCCTTATTTTATAAGTTTGTGTGTGCATGATTATAAGCTAAGGTTACTTTCTCTGTGGTTAACTGTTACATTTCCTTTATGTTGCACTTTAATTTCTACTTATTACTGTTATATTACTTTAGTATTGTTAGCTTGCATTTATTTTATAGCACTGTGAATATTATAATATGACTGCTAGATTATGACCGTCGTCACCTGCTATTGTTTGCTCTCCACCTCAATACCTTCCCTCTCCTTATTCCCGCACGGTGCCTAGGAGTCGCGGAGCGAGGCGGGGATAATAGTTGGCTCAGTCTTTTGACTAACGGTCGGTGGACCAAACATTTCAGGGGCTCCGGATGGGAAACAAGGAGCAGTAGGAGGAGATGCAGCACCAGCGGAATATGGTGCACATGGAGGTGGGACAGTCTAGTACAAGAGAACCAGCCTCAGGATCTGTGAGTGATTAGTATAGTTTTCTTCCGCGAGAGTGTTGTAGTGAGTACATGATGTACCGGGCAAGGGCTCGTTTATCTCTATTGATTTACTGCTTCAGTTTTCGTTCTATTACTATGTGGACTATGCTGTGATTCAGTTTCCTTATATTACATGTGATTGTGGACTTAAACTTAATTGTTCTAAACAATGTATTTCTTTGGTGATTGTTACTGCAGGCAGGATCGACGTTTTGTAGTGGCGACCTTCCTGAGTGTTGGTGTCACCGCAAAATGGCGATTCTGGGTATAATACCTCGGAGGGAAAAAGGGGGGTCTTACAAACTGGTATTAGAGGAAACCTCGATCCGAAGTAAAGAAGTCCACAAAAACCCTAGGACACCGCGCGCGAGCTTAGTTTGAGGACAAACTAGTAGCAGAAGCAATGGTGTGCCCATAAGGGAAATCATATGCAGTAGTCCACTTTTTAGGTAATTTATGGGTAAACCACCTAACAATTGGATTTTCCTTGTGTAGCCTACGATGAACCCTACCCCTCAATAGGGTGTACATTAGGCTTAGAATGATGCTCCACCTCTGTCGACTCTTACTCAATTTCAGCAAATGGAGATGAGACAGACATTGACGACCATCTTGGAGGCAGTCAGGACTCAGTAGGCTCTAGCTCCTCAGCCAAACCCCAGGGCAAACTGGCTGAGCATATTTTGAGGTCTTTCTCTGTCATCCTACCTCGGGACGGAGTCAACAGTTTGTACAGAAGAGTGTCTAGATATCATTTACGAGATGATGTTCGGGATTCGGTACCCAATGGAGGAGGCAGTGGCATTAGCAGTCTCTTGCTTAGAGTCTCATGTGAAGAGATGGTGGAAGTGACTATTGGACACTACCTTCGCGGGGATGGAGTATGCAGACATTTCTTGGGAGGAGTTCAGGGCAGCGCTGCTGGAGCATTTTGTACTATAGTTGGCAAGGGATGAGTTGGAGGATAGATTCCTGTAGTTGAGGCAGGGTGGCAGAACAGTATTGGACAAGTTCATGCATTCCAGGATTCGGCCGCCTCTCTGTGTTCTATTCCAATTGTCTTCATCGAAGGAAAAGAACTCTGCATCCCTCCCATTCATGAACTAAGAACTCCGGAGATCCAAGGACTACATCGAGTGCAAAGAGACGACCGGTTGCAAGCACACGGAGATCTCAAGCACTGGCTGCAGATCACGATACAGAGAATCATCAAGAGGGAGACTTTAATCTTAGTTTCTTTAAACCTTTTTGTAATCATCTTTTCTGTTCATTCTTGTCGTGAGGAAAATTGACCATTGAAGGTCGTCGAAATTCGAGAAGGATTCCGTGGAAAATCATCCCGAGGTTGGGATGTCTAGATCGGGAGATCTAATGGGGCTCCAAGACCCTTCCTTGCGTGGAGGTGAAGGGCCGGCTCGAAGACCTTTCTTGGAGGGAAAGGGAGAGAGCAAACTGGTCCGTGGAGCGGGTCAGTATAGAAAACAAAAGAGTTTTTCTTTCTCACCGCCTTCGATCTCCGGCGTCATGGGGATCATAATGTCGTAATTGTCAAAAACATTTGTTGTTCTAATTCTTGCAATGAAATTCATTTTTTGCTTTATTGTTTCTGTTTACTGCGTGTGGGTGTACGATTTTTAGACTATAAATCTCTCTAGTGTGCGTAGATCTCAAAGGGGGATTTTTCCCAGGAAAACGAGTTCTGTAACATACCGTCGCGCATTAGCTTCCCAACGCCCCGCGGTAGCTTCCAGTACTTGTTTTCTGGACCAGAATAATTTGAATTTTTTAATTTACGAGCCAAACCTTATTCACCCCCCCCCCCTCTAAGGTTGGCCACTAGATCCAACAAGTGGTATCAAAGCCAGGTTTCTTCAAAAGGATTAAAATCCTGGAAAAAGATGGCCAACTCTGTTCACGTGTTTTCTGAGGGACAAGGTGTGAGTAGACATCCACCGTTCAAGGGGAGTGATTACAATCACTGGAGAACCCGAATGAAAATTTTTCTGATGACTCAAAGCATGGACATATAGGCCATGGTAGAGACAAAGTACACTGCACCCACTACCATAGTAGGGATGCCATCTTAGAAAAAACACACGATAAGTGGGATGACGCTGATAAGCTTAGATGTACGAACAATGCTAAGGCTATGAATTCTTTATTCTACGTGTTGGATTAAACTGAGTTTAATAGAATTTATAACTGTGAAACTGCTTATGATATATGGCGTCTACTTGAGCTTACTCACAAAGGTACATCGCAGGTGAAGGAGTCGAAGATGTTCTGACTCGAATCTGAATACAAACAGTTCAGGATGGAGATCAACGAGGAAGTGGACAGCATGTATACACGCTTCACAAAGATCATCAACGCCTCGCGATCTCTCGAGAAGAGTTTCTCAATTGGAGAGATAGTGAGAAAGATCCTGCGATCCTTGCCCCCTCGCTTCAACCCGAAGGTGACTGCTATTGCTGAATCTCATGATATCAACACCCAATATATAGAGAGCTTCATCGGCAATCTGAAGACAAACGAACTTGAACTAAAGATTCAAGCAAAGAAATATTCCAGGGAAATAAATAAGAAGGGACTGGCGCTAAAGGCCACAAGGGAGAGAAAGGCAGCTGAAGAATCTGAGGAAAATGATGAGGAAAGCCTCTATGTTCGGGAACTCAGAAAGTTCATGAATAATCCCAAGAAGCAAGGACAATTTAAGAAATTCTTAAAGAGATGAGCTGGAGAAGCCAAAAGGTGGAACAAGTCATCGAGGGACATGGAGAGTAATGACAAGAAGTCCCAGCCTGACTGTTATCACTACCACAAGCCTGGGCACTTAAAGAGGGAATGCCCAAGACTCTTGAAGGTGGAAAAAGAGAAACAGAGTCGGCACAATGGGAAGAAGAGGGTGTTAAAGGTGCTAACTTGGGACGAGGATGGATCTGACAAGTCTAGCTCCTCAGACTCGAGATTCGAAGACGAGGCAAATATGTGCCTCATGGGAAGGAATCAAAAGGAATCTGACGATGAATCCAGTGTCCAGAGCGACACTGAGGTAACTCCACCCACCTATAATGAACTTCTTGAAATTTATGAACATTTGTGTGAGAAGTTAGATAGTGTTATACAGGAGAAGAAGTTTGTCCGAAACGAAAACAAGAAAATCAAAAAGGACTTAGATAACTTAAAACTGAATTAATAAAAAGTGGAAAAGAGAAGATCGAGTGTTTATAGTGTCCTCGCCTGATGACAATGATCGAAGAACTAGAAGCATGTCTCTTCAAGGCATCATTGAGAACAATCAGTCTCATCAATGAATAGAATGCCTTGGAGAAAAGACTTCAAATCTCTCTTGCCAAGATAGAGGAAGGCAAAAAGAAATTTATCAATCGGTATGTAATGCTAGTTACTGAAAACACCGATTTAAAGGCGAGGATTCATGATCTCAACTGTGCTGTCCAAAAAATCTGACATGTTTAGTGAATTCTCAAATCTTTGCACGAGAATTCAAAATGAGAAGGAGCTAAAAATAAAATGCATTAAGTCGGATCATGGAGGAGAGTTTGAGAATGAGGACTTCACATACTTGTATGACACTTTAGGAGATAAAGCACGAATTCTCTGCCCCTCGCACCCCATAACAGAACGGAGTTGTATAAAGAAAGAACCGCACTCTTCAAGAGTTAGGACGCTCAATGCTCGCCGAGTTTGCTTTGCCATGATATTTCTGGGCTGAAGCGATTAACACGGCGTGCTATGTGATGAACCGAGTCATGCTTCACCCCGTAATTAAGCGAACTCCATATGAGCTATATTTTGATAAAAAATCGTCTATGTCGTACTTTAGGTTCTTCGATTGCCCATGTTTTGGTCTAAATACTAAGGATCACTTAGGGAAATTGGATGAAAAATCTGATCTAGTCATCTTCTTGGGATGCTCGAGTAAGAGTCGTGTCTATAGGGTCTACAATAAGAGAATCTTAGTTGTTGAAGAATCAGCTCATGTACATTTTGACGAAAATATCCCAACCGAAGTATCTAGGCTGAATGAAGAGGAAATTGATGATGGTGCTCAGTTAGAAGTAAGGAGTGAGGAGAGAGTATTGTCAGATGACGATCCAATTCATGTATATGAATATAAGCCTATGAATACTTAAAGTTTCTTGAAAGAGCATCCTCGAGAACTAGTAATAAAGAGCCCTCTCATGAAGTTAGAACTCGATCTACACTACATGAATCATTTTCAAACTTATGTTTTCTATCTGAAATTGAACCCAAGAATGTCTCAGAAGCCTTAAAGGATGAATCATTTGCACCAGTTGCACGTCTTGAGTCCATCCGTATGTTATTGGCATTTGCAAGTTATAAACAAATGAAATAATATCAAATGGATGTTAAGAGTGCATTCTTAAATGAATATATCAAGGAAGAGGTGTATGTGGAGCAACCACCCGGATTCAAGAATGCCGCCTACCTAAACCACATATACAAGTTGGTGAAATCCTTATACAGATTGAAGCATGCACTCCGTGCTTGGTACGATAGGCTCACGACCTTTTTACTAGAACATGGTTTTAGGATGGGTAGGGCAGACAACACTCTATTTGTGAAGCACAAAAACTTAGATATAATTATTTTACAAATTTATGCGGATGATATCATTTTTGGGGCCACAAATGAAAAATTGTGTGAGTAGATTGTCACTCTATTGCAATCTAAATTTGAAATGAGCCTAGTCGGGGAACTCACATATTTCTTAGGATTTCAGATCTCTCAACGCAATTATGGAATTTTTATAAGTCAATAAAAATACATCAAATATATTCGTGTGTGATTTGTCTTTGAGAATTCGAAACAAGTCAAAACTCCTATGAGTGCGCCTCTCAAGTTAGGAAAAGATGAACGTGTTATTTAGGTTGATCAGACTGTCTTTAGAGGTATGATAGGATCATTGTTGTATTTGAGTGCGTCTAGGCCTAACATCACATTTGCGGTGTTTCTTTGTGCTAGGTATCAAGCTGACCCTAATGAGTCACATCTGAAAGCAGTAAAGCATATATTTAGGTATCTTATAGGCACCCAAACTCTTGAACTTTGATACCCACACACCACTGATTTTACACTTCACGGGTACTTCGATTCTGATTATGCTGGATGTTCACTTGATCACAAGAGCACGAGTGGTACATGTCACTTCTTAGGCCTTGCACTAGTCTCCTGGTCTAGTACAAAACAGAACTCGGTTACCCTCTCTACCGCTGAAGCCGTGTATATCACCTTAGGAAGCTTTTTCGCACAAGCACTGTGGATGTCTCAAACGTTATATGACTTTAGCCTAACTTGTAGGAACTGTACACTTAGGTGCGACAATAAGAGTGTCATAGACTTGACAAATAATCTAGTGCATCATTCAAGGTCAAAACATATTGATGTACGTCATCATTTCATTTGAGAGCACATTAAAAAAGAGAACGTGAGAGTAAACTTCATTGGCACCGATGACCAACTAGCTGACATATTCACAAAACCACTCACAGATGCACGTTTCTCATTACTTAGACTCAAGCTGGGTATTTTGGATCTCACTTCCTAGTCATCGTTTTTGTTTGATTGTTTGTTGTTTTTTGGGGTGTTTTTATCTATGTTTCATTTTTTTGGTTTATTTGCTTGTGTGTTATTTATTTGAGTTCGTTTGACGATTTTTTTAAGAAAGAAAAAAAATTATAAAAACCAAAACAAAACAAAAATTATGGATTGATCTATCATGTTTTACGGGCACACATGACCTGAACTTAGGCTATAATGAGTACGTACAATGTTTGAGTTAAGAAATGCTAATCCGTTGTGAACATTGTCCCCGATCAAGGTGTGTTGAATCTATAGTTGCTGAGTCACTGAGTGCGACATTACATGTTAGTGTATGTTGACTATGCCTCTAGGTATGTGTGAGGATTTAGATAGGGGAATGAATTCACACTTTTCACACATATCTAGACGAAGCACTCAGGTACAAATACTAGACTTAAAGGCTATAACTCGTGACATTGTATCTTAACACGTTAGAAATATCTTGAATAATCAATGTCACGATACACATGTGCTTATATGAAGATTAAAACTTTGGGCCAAATCTCTAATGCTAAGGTCTTATGTATACAAGTTAAAGTGTATCTATCTAGGTGGATAGATTTCGATTGACTCGGGGCTCCTAGAACGCAAAAAAATTATATAAAAGTGATAGCTCAAAACAACTAAAAAGAAATCTATGCAAGCTATCAAATGTCATATCAAGGACCCCCAATCACTACTCATTCCTCCTGATAAGTCTTTATAAGCATTGTGATGATGAACACCTTGGTTCAAATAGTCATTTTGATCTTGTGCATAGACTCTAACTTAAGCTTAGTGCCCCTAGTTCAAGTCTTGGTATGACATAGATAAATATGTGACGAGATCATTCACTCTATTTCTCTTGTGTTAGCATTTTAAAAGATCGAGATAAAACATGTAACATATGCTACTTCTATTTGGTGTTTTCTCTCTATTGATGCTACAAGTACACATCATTGCCTTATTTAACGCTTTCATGCGTAAGAATTGGTCTGAAAATACACTATATGTTTTTCGCACATCGGTACACAATTTATAATTTTGACGTTTACAATGTTTAAATGTGATTAACTCTATAACTCTTGTAGCATTGTATTGTTCCTCATTGAGTGCTTAGTCTACTCTATGTTGTCCAATCCATATAAACTCTATGAAATGACATATTTTATGTTCGTGTACTCCGTTCTTATGTATGCCCATGTGCTTCATATTCTGTAATTTGCATTTTTTTGGGTCTCCCCTATATTTCTCACTTTTTGCTTCACTGATTGTGGGCACTGTTTGTTGTTCTTTCATACTTATCATATATACTATTTTTTAATCCTGCATGACTTTTTGATCTGGTCCACCCCTTTTGATACTATCAAAAGGGGAGAAGAGAATTGTTCATGAGAATTGTTCATGAGTATGATCACATGTAGGGAAAGCTTGTTACAATGCGTGCACATAGATAGGGGGAGCGTGTAGAACACATAGGTAGGGGGAGCGTGTATGTAGGGGAGCTATATAGAAAACCTGAATGTTTAAGATTATCTTTTATATATATTCACTTTATCATGTACTTCTTTGCTATTTCTCATGAATGGGATTTGATATTATCAAAAGGGAGAGTTTGTTGGAACCATTGTTTCACGTTTCCTGTGTTTGAGAATATCAAATCACAGGTTGTATTTGATCACGTCTTGTGTTGATAGAGTGTGCATGTTGAAAGGTTCACGCAAAGAAAAAGAAGTCTCCTATGGATACCAACGCTGAGCGGTAGCCGTGAATTAATTGGACAGAGCTCTCGGGAACCTACCGCTCTGCGCTAGTCCTACAACTAGCATTAGCTTGATGAATTAATTTGACAAGCTCGTGGGAACCTATCGTGCTGGCGCTAACTTTCTACCGCGCCGTGTTAGCTAGAGGTGATGAGACGATGGCGTCGATAGTGTTGAGACAGCACTACCGCTAGGCGCTAGCTTGGTACCATGCTGCGATAACCCACTCAATGCTCCAAGGTGTTGAGTGCATTGAGACGGCACTACTGTCGGGCGCTAGCTTGGTACCGCACCACGGTCACCCACTCAACACTCCAAGGTGTTCAGTGCGTTGACACAGCACTAGCACAGGGTGCTAGCTTGGTACCACGTCAAGGTAACCCACTCAACGCTCCAAGGCATTGAGTGCATTGAGACAGGCCTACCATCGGGCGCTATCAGCCTACCGCATCACGCTAGCATTGGAAAAAGGAAAATATTTGTTTTGAATATTTTTCCAAATTTGGAGGACAGCTGGCACATCAAGCGCACGAACCTACCGTCGAGCACTAGTCTTACAACTGGCGGTATCCTATTTTCATGAAGATGTATATAAAGCCACCTCGGTTTCTATGCTGATGACCTAAGACAAAAAAGGACAAGTTCGTGCATTCCTGGATTCGGTCGGGTCTCTGCGTTCCGTTCCAATTATCTTCATCGAAGGAAAAGAACTCCACATCCCTCCCGTTCATGAACGAAGAACTCCGATAATCTAAGGACTACATCGAGTACGAATAGATAACCGGTTGCAAGCACACGGAGATCTCAAGCACCAGTCGTGGATCGCGATACAGAGAAATCATCAAGAGGGAGACTTTAATCTTAGTTTCATTAAACCTTCTTTTGGTAATCTTCTTTTCTGTTCATTCTTATGGTGAGGAAAATCGACCGGTGAAGGTCGTCGGAATCCGGGAAGGATTCCATGGTAAATCGTCTCGGAGTTAGGACGTCTAGATAGGGAGATCTAGCGGGGCTCCAAGACCCTTCCTACATGGAGGTGAAGGGTCGGCTCGAAGACCTTTCTTGGAGGGAAAGGGAGAGAGCCAACCGGTTCGTGGAGCGGGTCGGTATAGAAAACAAAAGAGTTAATCATTCTCACCGCCTTCGATCTCCGGCATCACGGGGATCACAATGTTGTAATTGTCAAAAACATATGTTGTTCTAATTCTTGCAATGAAATTCATTTTCTACTTTACTGTTTCTGTTTACTGCGTGTGGGTGTACAATTGTTAGACTATAATTCTCTCTAGTGTGTGTCGATCTCAAAGGGGGATTTTGCCCAGAAAAATGAGTTCTGTAACATACCGTCGCGCGTTTTCTACCAAACGTCCTGCGGTAACTTCCAGTACTTGTTTTCTGGACCAGAATAATTTGAATTTTTTAATTAACGAGACAAACCTTTTTCACCCCCCACCCCCTCTAAGGTTGGCCACTAGATCCAACAATGGGAAGGTAAACTCACACATGATACTCTCTGAATTGGAAACGTCAACTAATGGTCATGAAGGCTATTCTTTTGAAGAAGACGATTCCAACTTGATGGCACAGCATTAGAAACTTTTGAAAGCTTTTGACAAATGCCGCAAGGTAGTCAAAAAACAAGCAAAAGAGATTGCCTCCCTCAAGTCAGTGAAAACAAGCCTGGAGGAGGAACTTGCAAAATTACTTCCTCTCAGAGATGAAGTCCACTCCTTGAAAGAGGAATTGAAATGCTCGGCTAAGACATTAAGCCTAAAGGAGAAATACTTTATGAGCTAGAAGAAAAGCACTTGGTCGAGAGGAAACTTGTTGAAAGTTACTCCAAGCTGACAACTATTCTCCCTCTCATCGATGAATTTTCCGCTCCAAAGAAGGTTAATGGTATTGGCCACATAGCTGAAAAAGGTAAGGCTGCTAAGAGAGCCGCCGCCAAAGATAAAGGGAAGGCACCTCAGAGTCAACCCTCCTTTAAGAAGGTTATTTTCCACACGAACAAATACGACTCTGAGACAACCTATGGGCACTTCATTGGGCCTACCTATGTAGAGCCTAAGAAGCGCTATCAAGGATAGACCTGTCCCAGAGACTTTGGGACAAGTGTTTTCAAGTCTCCTTACGAAGAGATAACTCTAAAAGAGTATGGTCCTTATGTTCATGGACCTAATTATAAGAAGGCACCGAAAGCCAAACCTATTGTATCCAAGGCAAAGGAGACTGAGAAACCTTGTGTTTGTTGTAATCAGGAGGCTTCCACCTCCAAGTCTGTAGTCCCTACTCGACCTCAAATTTAAAAGGTAAAGCAGGAGCACAAGAGAAGGTACAACAGATTTGACTATTGGTGGTACGGCAAAATTGGTCATTTTGGCGCAGATTGTTGGTTTAACTCTGCTAATATTGAAGCACCACGAGTTAACAGTGTGAGACTGACCACTCGCAACGTTAATGTACCTAGTGGTGTCAAACTAACAAAGAACCCAGGACCCAAATATGTTTGGGTTCCTATGATAAAATGATCTTTGGTTGCAGGTATATTCAAAGGCCAATAAAACTTTGATCTGATATTTGGACAGTGGATGCTCTCGGCACATGACCGGGACAAGAAGCCTACTGTGAGAATTCACCATAGTTGAAGACGGACCAAAAGTTATCTTTGGAGGGTCTGACAGGGGAATCATTAAAGTCTACGGTATGATTTCCAACGGGATATTCTCATTCACAGACGTGGCTTAAGTTGAAGGGTTACAACATAATCTGATAAGCATAAGTCAAATATATGATAAAGGCTATATTGTTGAGTTCTACAAGGACAAGTGACGGATAAAATCATTTGTAAATTTGGAGACAATCTTAATAGGCACTCGGAGTAGAAATATCTTTTGTTTAAATTTTCTATGTTTAGACAACTCTACACCAGTGTGGTTTTAGCTAAAAGTAGTGTGTCTCTTTGTGACCAATGACGCAAGAGATTAGCACATATTAATTTCAAAACAATAAATTTGTTATTTTCTTACAACTTAGTGCGTGATGCCCCCAACATTAAGTGCCTTAAAGAGATTCCATGTCACGCATGTCAAATGGGTAAGCAGACAAGGGCTACCTTTAAGGGCATTTCTGAAAAAGATTCCTCTAGGAGTTTATACCTACTTCATATGGACATATTCGGTCATATGCCAATACACAGTTTATGAGGTAAAGTATATACGTTGGTAATTGTTGATGATTAATTTCATTTTACTTGGGTGTTTTTTCTGAAACACAAGTCAAACACCTTTGATTCTTTCATTAATTCTGTCCGGCAAATCCAGAACGAGTGGTAAAAATCTAAAGTGATCACGTAACAGAATTCGAGTCTGGCGCCATGACAAAATTCTGTGGAAGTGAAGGTATCTTTCATGAGTCTTCCTCCCCGCATACTCCGCAGCAAAATGGAGTTGTCGAGAGAAGGAATAGAAGCATGAACAACTATTCTGAATGATGCTTCACTATTAGAGTACTTCTAGGCCGAAGTAGTCAACACAGCATGTCACGTGCAAAACATAGCTCTAATCAACAAAAACCATCATATGACACCCTATGAGCTATTGAAGGGCAAAAATCCGATTGTGTCCTACTTTAGGATCTCTGGTAGTAAATGCTTCTTAGTTAATAATGGGAAGTATTATCACACAAAGTTTAGTGATAAATGTTTTGGAGGTATTTTTGTAGGCTATAGTAGCCATAGTAAGGTGTATATTATTTTCAACAAGAAAACCCTGGTTGTAGAGAAGTCAATTAATGTTGTATTTGACGGGACAAGCATGCTCCATAGCAGTTTGTCTAATATTGTTAGTGCAGATGCAGGTACTAGGTTCAAGGAAACAATCTTGGATGAAGCGATCAAGGAAGACATTACAAGCTCAGTCAAGGTCGTCGATCCAAGTATGGTGGAAGAATAACTTCTAGAAGAAGAATGACCTCAACCTACAGAGGGTGCACCAGATGTTGCAGAACCTGCTGGCGGGAGAGCAAGAAACCTAGTGTTCAGACACCTCAGTGTAACACTTCCACTGCAATGACCGTATAATATCGGTCTGGCCGGGGCCCCACAACACACGGACGCCACGGCTTAAGCATTAAAAGATGATATAAGTCTACCCATATCAAAACTCAGAATAAAACATCAGAAACATACAATCAAGACTAGAAGTTATACACCAAACCAAGAGTATCAAAATGGCCTTAGGGCCTTACACATCATAAGTCCAAGACTTAAGCATCATTAAACAATAGTAAAGTGCACATGCACTCCTAAGCTACCACAGTATGCAAGTCAGATTACATTTCATGGAGCATAACATTCAATCAGAATACATGCAAATAATAGAAAGATCACTTCATGTGGCTTAGGCCTTTTTGGTCGACGTGCTTGCTCCTGCTTGTGATCCTTGCCCTGTAAAAATTTGGTTGTAACGCGGGCCAGCAAAGGCTAGCCTCAACTGTGTAACCAACACATCTCCTTCCGGTCGTCCCTAGAGGACCCCAGAGCACTCCATCACCCTACAGGTCAGCACTTCGTTTGCAAAATACAATAATATGTAAAGCTATATAACAGGTTTGGATGTCTCATACAACAAACACGTTTCTATGTTGAGCATATAATAAAAGGGGCCTACAATGCAGCATGAATGTAATCTTATGTTTCACCCAAGGCACCCGAAAGCGTATGCTTCTAACACATCATCACATCGGGTACTTCCAATTTCCACATCGGCTTTCAAGCCGCAAACACAAGGGTACTCTAAATTCCCCAAAACGACATACAAACGCAAACACAAGGCACTCTAAATTCCCCCAAATGGCATACAAGCCGCCACACAAACAAACCAATAAGAAACATTGCTAGACCCCACCCGTCGCGACGACCCAGGCCCGACTCCAATATCGGGATCAAGTACACTGAAGGAGACCTAGTGGGACCCAGCTGGAATCATCCGGGCTTGCTAAAAGCTCGGCATTCTCGTCGGTTCCACAAAAGGGGACTTGTCTCGCCAGGACACTCTCCACACATGACTTTGCAATGTCACTGGCTAGCCAGTCGACTGCAGAGACAAATCATGACTTAGCACATCACAATCACATACCTTTCCCGCCCAAATCCATCGTTCGTACCGTAGCGTCCCCGTGCCCCAAGGAAATCATCTACCGTCACAACGGAGTTAACCTTGTTCGGTTCCGATGAACATTGCTGTGCCCTAAGGAAACCATCTTCCGTCACAATAGAGCCAACCTTGTCTAGTTCCACATACGCGTACTCACGCGAAATGAGGGGGGGACCATACAACATCACCAACGGCGTCTTGCCGATATGCATCATCACCGAGTAGGACTAATGGTGCGACTGAGGCTTCACCCACAATGCCTAATCCACTAATGGAGCGGATTTCTAATGCAATATCATGTCAGGGACAGACACAATCGACCCGATGGCTCCTCTTGAACCATGGAAACCCAAATCTCTCTCATTTGAGAGATCTTGTGCCTATATGCTTGAAATAAAATCAAGAAAATGAAAATATGTCATGCATGCATCCTATAATCGAGAGGAGAAGTGTCGTTACCTTACGACTCCTCTTCTTAGCCATGAAACCGTTGTCTTGCACGGATAAAAACGAGCGCCTCCAAGTCCTCTACCTAGATCTGGCCTTGGAACAATGATCGGAGGTCTGAATCTCCGTCAATGGTGGAAGAAAGATCTCTTCTTCCTTCTCCTAACTTTTTCTTCCAAACCCTAACTCTCACTTCCCCAAATGAGAAAATGAAGAGAAACAACCATTCAGCCCTATATAAGCACTCTGGAGGAGAGTCTTGGGCCTTAGGATCGAATCCTAAATGAAATTGAATGGCTATGAAGCCAAACGACGGAACTACTTTCGTCTGCTACCGTTGGGCGGTAGCTACCTACCGTCAAGAGGTAGGTTCCCGAGCACTCAGGCAGAAAATAATGTCGCGCTAACGCCGGCGATAAGGCTAATGCCACGCGGTAGCTTTTTTCTCGAGACCTCGATGTTTTCTCAAAAACTCAGCATTTGACAAACTGGGCACTTCGTTCGACGAAACAGGGTTACCGTCGGGCGATAGCTACTATCATCGGGCGATAATCCTCCAGCGCTCGACGAACAGATCTTTCGATCGACGCTCGATGAAACAGGGCTATCATCGAGCGGTACCTAGCTAACGTCGTGCGCTACCACTCAATGCTCTTAGCGCCTGGCCACTAAACTCTCTCAGTGCCTGGCCACTCAATGTTCTCAGCGCCTGGCCACTCAATGCTAAGCTACCGTGAAAGATAGGGGTTACATCTGATTACTCTAGAGGGGAGGGGTGAATAGAGTATTTTAAAATTTTTAGCTATTTTTGACTTTTATCAGAGTAAATAAAATATGTGATACCAGTAGTAGTAAAATAAAGAAAAGATAATCTAATCTAATCTACCACAACACAGCAAACTAGTCTATCACAGCCACAACAAGAACAACGAGAAAAAGGGCAACCAGACAAAACAAGAAATTTTATAGTGGTTCCCTAACCTAGGTACATCCACTCTTCTACCAGCCTGGTAGGAAACCACTAGCAGGTTTTTGATCAGGTGACTGCCACCTTTGAGCTTTTGATTAGGTGCCCAAAAACCAAAATAAACTTTTGAAGGGATTTAATAAACCCTTTTACAAGTGGGGGAGAGAGATTTGATGGTGTCTTCTCTTTCTCTATTCAACAGAGAAGATAAATGGATTGTTGTTGTCAAGGCTTCTTCAGAATTCACTTGAGGCCTTGCTTAGGGTGTAGGTCTTATTCCTTGACTTGAGATGATCCAGGAACTTTTGACTGATTCAGAGATTTTTGTCCTTGAAAGCTCTTGGAGTTGAAGTTGAAGAAGACTCTTGATAGTGATGGTTGTTCTTCTTCTTTAGTAAGATCAAGGAAAAAACAAAGTGTTTTCTGCACAGAGAATGTATGAGTGTTGTTTCTATATTCTCTGTCTATTCTCTGTGATGTGTTCTCTTCTTTTCTCGTGTGTTCTTCTGAAAAAGAAAATCCCTTTTATATTCTCTGTCGAATTTCTCCTTTGAATTTTGAATTCTCTGCATTGAATGTTGATTGCCTGGAGAATGAAAATCGGCTTGAGAATATTTTCTTTAATGTGTTTCCCCAACTGTCCTAATTAATTAAGCAAGTAATTAACCTGATGAAGACCATAATTAATGCTGCCAATAACAGCTATATTCAGAGAATATGTGCATTAATTACTCAGAAAAATATTGCTGAATAATATATGGAATATGGACAGAAAATGAGGAAAACTCTAAGTCTGGAACTGCAACAGAAATCATCTACCATAGCACAAATTTCGTCGACCTGAGATCCAAGTTCGTCGAGCTGAGAAATCCTGTTCGTCGACCTGAGAAAACTTGTTCGTCGACCTGAGATCCAAGTTCATCGACCTGAGCTCAGCGACCTGCATTCTGTGAATAACTTGCCAATTCTGCAGTCCAAGTTCGTCGAGCACAGATTCTGTCTTCATCGAGCTGAGTTCAGAGAAGATATTCTGGAAAGAATATGTTGAAGTTGAAATCCAGACTTCGTCGACCTGAGCTCGAATATCATCGATCTCAACTCAGAGAATTAACTCTAAGTTTGTCGAGTATAGCACGACTATCGTCGAGCTGAGTTCGACGAACGTCGAACTTATATACTTAACTTGATTTCTACTAAGTCTTGAGTCAATCTGAGGTCTTCTACTGGCTGGTCCATCTATGGTTGAACCTAATGACTTTGCCTAAATTTATAGGACTCAAAGACATGACTTTGGCTATACATTGTGGGTCAGACATCCTAGTTAGTGAACCTAGCACAAATCCAACTAGGGATCCAACAATCTCCCCCTATTTGGGTGAGGTCACTAATACAAATGAAAGAAAAATATTCACAAAGCAGAATAAATATATCTGTCAGAAAATTGAAATAATTCAGCAGATATGTACATAATCAAAAGCTTTGTGATAGTTCAAGCCAATATAGTTCAGAAAATCAAAAGCAAACAAGAAATTCATTTCTTCTGCTGCTACTTTTCCTTGTCAGCTTTGTCTTTCTCATAGGGCTATGTGAATTTGATTTCTCTATTAAGATTGGATGCATCTCTTTTAGACATGGTCATGTCAGCAGCTCCAATTATGTTGAGAGAGGTAGCTCTGGGTACAACAGCCTCTGGATGCAAATTCATATAGGCATCTACGTTGAAAAATTTATTAGACTTATCATACCTTTTCAATTCTTCCTTTCTGTATGATGACATTGTTGAGTATTGAGAAGGATCTCTGCCTTCAGCTTTAGCTTTATTAATCATTGAGTCCAACTAGCTCTTGGAATCTAGTCATTCTTGAAGTTGTTTCTGTTTCAGGATCCACAAATGGAATAGGTGGTGATGCAGGCCATTTTCGACTTTCTGCTTTTTCAATTTCAGAAGCTTGTTGTTGTATGTCTTGCTGATGTTGTTGTTATTGCTGTCTGCTGCTGCTAGAATACCTTTGTTAGCTGCTTCCATTTGATCTTGAAGATCTATCAGGTTGTCTTTGATATATTCTAACATATGGAGTAGACCTCTGAGAGATGTTACCTGAAGCACTAGCAGCAGGGGGAGGAGGAGGAGGACCTCTACAGTTCCTTTGAGAAGGAGGAGGAGGAGAGTACCTTCTGCTTTTCTTTCTAGCTTTCTGCTCATTCTTAGAAAGCCACATCCATGCTGACATCCCTTGATATGGAGTGATGTTCTGCAGAATATAGTATGGAGAATCATGAGTGGGATTAAGCTTAGGAGCAGCTTTTGGAGTAGCCTTTCTTTTCTTGGCAATCTTCTTCTTAGCTTTAGTATTGTCAGAATCATCAGAATCATCTTCATCTTTGTTGGAACACCCTATTACTAATTTGGGTCAGGATCACTATGTCTTTAGGAAACCTGTTTTTGACCTCATGTATGGATCTAAAGGTCAATTAGAATTGAGTCTAAGGGTTAGTAATTAGGTTTGGAAGCTGCCCTCAAGACCAAGGTTTTTCAGTTTGGAGACTAAGTCATATCGTCGAGCTCAGTACGATGAATCATCGAACTCCAATCGACGATCGTCTAGCTCAACTTTGACAAATTGTCGAACTCCATTCGACAATCGCTGAGCTCAACTTCAACAAATATTCGAACTCCTTTCGACGATCTTCGAGCTCAGTTCGACGATCTTGACTCAGTTTTGATTCTCTATCTCTGAGCTCAGTTCGACGATAGTTGAGCTCAGATCGACGATCTCTGTTGCTGTCTAAGTCCAAATCGCTGAGCTCAGTTCGACGATAGTAGAGCTCATCTCGACGTTTTTCTGAAGAGTTAAAGGATTTTCAAGATTCAAATTCAGAACAATTAAGGAGTTATTCAGCAATTAATTCAGAAGATTTTCTAGCCGTTTTCATTTATTCTGGACCAAGTTTCAAGGGATTATCAAGGAATGTTTCTTTGGACTTTTCCCCAGAAGACAATTGCAATTAAGGAAGTCAATTAATGACAGGCCAACGGCTATTCTTGACAGAGGATGATTTTCTATTCAGAACCAGGGAATAAAACTCAAGATTTTTGAATCTCTCAGAACAGACAACACAGACAAGAAGAACAAGAAACAATATTCTCTGGAACAACATCCTTCTCAACATCAACTGTTCACAAGAGAAAGAGCTAAAATAATTCACTCAAGAACACACATCCAAGGAGATAACCCTTCTTAAAACTTCAGATCTCTTGTGATTCAAGTGTTCAAGGCCAACATAATTCATGACTCCAGACACCTAACATTTCAGCTATTGCTGAAATTATCAATTGCTGGAGATCAAACTTCTGAAGGTCTTTCCCCCTACAGCAAAGCTTCATTTCCTGAACATCTCAAGAACTCAGGGGGAGATTTGACAACATCAAATCCACATAGTCTTCTCAGCTGCTCTGAGAAAGAGAAGACTTCCATAACTCTCTCATCCCCATCTCTGTAAAGGGTTTTTTAAACTCCCTTCAAAAGTTTGTGTCTGGTTTTTGAGCACCTTGTCAAAAGCTCATTGGTGGCAAGACACCTGATCAAAAAATCTGATTTGGTTTTTTAGCACCTTATCAAAAGCTCATTGGTGTCCAGGACAACTGATCAACTCATCCTGCAGTGGATTCCTACCTATGGTGGTAGAAGAGTGGATGTATCCAAGTTTAGGGGAACCACTATAGCTCCTTGTGTCTTTTGGCTTGCTTGTCTTTATTTTTGTTTCTGGCTGTGATTGATTTGTGATTAGTTAGGATCTGTGATTAGTTTCTTTTGTAGGTTGTAATTAGTTATCTGCTGTGATTAGATTTAATAATTGATTCCCTGTTCACTCAGATTACAACAACTATTGTAAAAAGTTTTTAAGCACCATACTCTATTCACCCCCCCCCCTCTAGAGTATTTCAGATCTAGCTGCACTTTCAATTGGTATCAGAGGGAGGTTGGTTAAACATACCACACCTTGGTGGTTGCACAGGCTAACACCTGAACCCAAAGATTCCTAGTTAGATCTGCTTGCTGTAGATTTTATTATTAGATTATTTCTTCACAAATCATGGCCCAAAACAAAGATTATGCTAGCACCAGACCTCCAGTGTGCAATCTATCCAAGTTTGCACTTTGGAAAGCAAGGATTAGATTATACAGGAATTCTATTGACGAGGACATTATTAATTCTATTTTGACAGTTTGTCCAAGACCTCCAGAGAACACAAGTACAAATGTTGTTCCACCTCCATCAGGAACAGATGCTGATATCAAAAAGTGGAAGGTAGCTGATGCAAAGGCTATAAATATCTTAGCCCAGACCATGTCTGATGACATCTTTCAAAAGGTGGCTGAATGTAATTCAGCAAAGGAAATCTGGGATAAGCTCACTGAAATAGTGTCAGGATCTGCTGATGAAAGAAAGGACAGGAGATCCCACCTCATATCTCAATATGAGAATTTCAAGAAGGGAGAAGATGAGTCAGTTGGAGATATGTATAATAGACTCAGTCTGATAGTCAATGAACTAAAGACTTTGGATAAGGAGATCTCACTGACTGAACTTATTGACAAAATCCTAATGTGCTTCCCAAGCACTTGGGACTCAAGAATCTGACCAATCAAGGATGCCAGAAGTTTGAATGAGATCACCACAGAAGCTCTTTTGGGCAAGCTCAAATCTTATGAGCTGCTAATCAAAAATAGAGAAGAAGAACAGAAGGCTGCCTCACCAGCCATAAGAAAAGAGAAGACAATAGCCTTTAAAGCAACTGAAGATCAGCCTGAAGATAAAGTCACAGGCAATGATGAACTGCTCAGTCTATTGGCCAAAATATTTTACAAGATGGCCAGAAAGGACTTCAGAAGGAGATCATACAAAGAGCATGATAAGCCAAGGTATGATAAGTGTAACAATAAAGAAATTGTTTGCTTTGGTTGCAGGAAACCAGGGCACATTGTACCTGACTGTCCAGAGAACAAAAACAAGGACAGAAGGGACAAGAAAGAAAGAAGAAAGGAGAAAGACTTCAAGAAGAATGGCAATGGCAAACCCTCCTCAAGCAAGAACAAACACACAAGGAAGGGGTTTGTTGCTGAATCCTGGAGTGAAACTGAAGAGGAATCGGAAGCCTCATCCAGCTCCAGTGATGATGAAGATGATGCAGAAGAGAAGGAGTTCTGCATGATGGCAATCAATGTCTCTCAAGATAATTCAGATGAAGAAGAGTCAGAGTCAGACTCAGAGACTGAACTTGAAGAGGACCAGGTAATTAATTCTTTTGATTTCAATTCAGAGGACTTTAAATCTGAGTTTAAAGCATTATGTTTAGACTTACTAAAATCTGAGAAAGAAATTATTTCTCTCAGAAATCATTTATCTGAACATACTATCTTAAAGTCAGAAAACCTCAAACTCTCTAAGGAGTTGGAGTGCTGTAGGGAGCAGATAGCTTCACTGAAAGGTGAGCTATCTGAGGCCAAGAAGCTTGAAGAATCCCTTAATGGGAGAAGTATCAAGCTGATGGACATCACAA
Organism: Platanthera guangdongensis; assembly: GCA_039583875.1. Lineage (NCBI taxonomy): Eukaryota > Viridiplantae > Streptophyta > Magnoliopsida > Asparagales > Orchidaceae > Platanthera > Platanthera guangdongensis. Next base: position 115,716,562 of record CM077160.1, on the reverse strand, counting down.
GCACAGTGAACTCCAGATTTAATAGTACACTGGGCTTGGGTGCTTCATCCAGCCAACCTATAGTTCTAACAACCCCAATCAAGTTCATTTCTGACAAAGGGAAGGGAGTTGTAAAGGTAGCTAGGAAAAATTCTGATCTGCCTAAGAAAACTAAGTTCCAGCAGAAATCGTCGAACGGAGCTCGACGATCGCCGAACGCAGATCGACGATCTCTGGCAACATCATCGAACTCAGGTCGACGATCTCAAATTCCTGAACTCTGCCACAGTCGACCGTCGAACGGAGCTCGACGATCTGACCCAAGATCGTCGAACGCAGCTCCACGATCGTCGAACAGAGATCAGAGCTCTGGAAATTCCTTCAAGGGCAAATCAAAATCCAATCCTAGGGGTCCTTCATCCCAAATCTTTAACCCTTATACTGAATGGATAATACCTCCAAGGAGATATCATCCTGAAGGTTATACGAGTCAACCTGGGATGTCTTTCATTTCTGAGTTTAAAGGTTATCAACCTAGGCCCAAGGTAAACTGGGTCAAAAACAAATGAATTATTTTATGTGCAGGTGAAGACCTATCCAACATCAAACCAGCAATGGTACTTGGATAGTGGGTGCTCTAAGCACATGACAGGAAACAAGGACAACCTCACATCCTTTAAAGCCAAGCTTGGACCCAAAGTCATCTTTGGTGATTCAAACTTTGGACAAACTAAAGAATATGGTGCAGTCCAGATTGGGACAATGACATTCAAGAAGGTAGCTTATGTAGAAGGATTGAAGCACAATTTGATAAGTATCAGTCAGCTATGTGATGAAGGCTACCAGGTGACTTTCAGCAAAGCTTAATGCAAGATCAAGTCAGAGGACAACACAACTGTGTTGACAGGTAAAAGGAAAGGTAACATCTATCTAGTAGATTTTCTTTCAACAGATGTAGACATTTGCCTGTTCAATTCTGTTTGTAGACCTAATGTTTTATGGCATAAGAGACTAGGATACTTAAGCCTTAGAAATATTGCTAGGCTATCCAAGGACAACCTTGTTAGAGGACTACCTTCTGGCCCCTACAAGAAGGAAGGACTCTGCAGGGCTTGTCAATTAGGCAAGCAAACTAAAAATAGTTTTAAGTCACTTAATAAGAGTGATTCACCTAGGATATTGTATCTGTTACACATGGATCTTTTGGACCCATTACAGTACAAAGCCTAGGAGGGAAATCTTGCACTTTAGTAGTTGTAGATGACTTCTCTAGATTCACATGGGTGTTATTTCTGAGGAAGAAGTCTGATAACTTTAAGTGTTTGACAGAGTTTCTCAAATGTATACAGATTGAGTTCAATACTCACATTGCCCTGATCAGAAGTGATCATGGGACAGAGTTTGATTCTCTTCTTATGCAAGAGTTCTATCAGAGTGAAGCGATCAGGACATACTTTCTCAGCTCCTAGAACTCCTCAACAAAATGGGGTAGCTGAAAGGAAAAATAGAACCCTTATTGAATCTGCCACTACATTGTTGTCAGATGCTCACCTTCCTCTATCTTTTTGGGCAGAGGCAGTGAACACCTCCAGCTATGTGCTGAATAGAAGTTTAATACATAAACTAAAGGGCAAGACTCCCTATGAATTACTCAAACGGAAGAAACCTAAAGTTGATTATTTTAGAATTTTTGGCTGCATTTGTTATATACATAATAATGACAAGAGATATTTAACAAAATTTCAAGCTAAAGCTGATGAAGGAGTGTTTCTGGGATACTCCATGATCAGTAAGGCTTATAGGGTGTATAATAAATCATCTCTTAAAATTGAGGAATCTGTTCATATATCATTTGATGAATCTAACATGTCTTCCAAGGAGAAGAACACTTCTACCATAGAACCCTTGCAGGTACATTCTCTTGTTGAAGATATGAACAAGTTATAGGTTACTCAAAAAGAGGAAAGCAGTGAAGATGAAGAAAGCATTCAACATATTGAGGAGAAACAACTTGAAGAGCCAGTTGTTGTACCACAAGAGGAAACAACAACACAGGTTGGTGAACAATCAACACCCCCTGTTGATTTAGTAACATCAAGAGACCATCCAATTTCCCAAGTAATTGGAGACATCTCAGCTGGTGTGCAAACCAGAAATCAGGTCAACCAAAACCTGTTGCACACTTGCTTCCTATCTCAAATTGAACATCAGTCCATTCAAGATGCAGAGCAAGATCCACACTAGATCATTGCAATGCAAGAAGAGTTGCATCAATTTGAAAGGAACAAAGTTTGGGAACTAGTGCCAAAGCCTAAGGATCACTCCATTGTTGGAACAAAGTGGGTGTTCAGAAACAAATTGGATGATCAAGGAGTAATTGTAAGGAACAAGGCAAGGCTAGTTGCTCAAGGATACTCTTAAGAAGAAGGAATAGACTATGACCAGACTTTTGCACCAGTTGCAAGATTGGAAGCCATCAGAATCTTCTTAGCTTATGCAGCACACAAAGGCTTCAAGGTATATCAGATGGATGTAAAAAGTGCATTTCTAAATGAAGACATCAAAGAAGAAGTCTATGTCAGACAACCTCCAGGTTTTATCTCTCTAATTTATCTTGATTATGTTTTTAAGTTGAACAAAGCATTATATGGTCTCAAGCAAGCTCCTAGAGCATGGTATGAGACCCTAGCATGCTTCCTTCTGGAAAATGGATTTATAAGGGGTAAAGTAGACCAAACTCTTTTCATTAGAACCCATAAGTCACATACCCTACTAGTACATATTTATGTAGATGATATTATTTTTGGCTCTACTGACTCAAAATTGTGCAGAAGGTTCTCCAACCTAATGCATTCTAAATTTGAAATGAGTAGCATGGGTGAGCTATCCTTCTTCCTAGGATTGCAAGTCAAACAACATGCTGAAGGCATCTTTATTTCTCAAACCAAGTATGTAAATGAATTGGTTAAGAAATTTGATATGTCTGAAGCATCTTGCATGAAAACACATATGCCTACTAATGATGTATTGGATGCTGATGAACATGGGAAACCTGTTGATCAGACAACATATAGAGCAATGATTGGCTCTTTACTGTACCTTATAGCTAGTAGACCAGATATAATGTGTAACACCCCCTATCCGTCACATAGCATATAGCAGTAGGTCCGGCCGGGGCCCGACGCCGTATGCCACAGACAGACCGGGTGGTTACTTATGGAAACCATCCAACCAATCTCAACGTCCTACACAGAGCATTCTAGCGGAAGCAGTTTATAAAAGTTGCATTAAAGAACCCAGCACTAAAGCATGAATGTCCACTAAACCAAAATAGGAATGTATTACAAATACAACCGTTAGCCTTAAGGCCTTACAAAATGTTTCACTTGATATTACATGATTTACAAACCACGGCACGCAGGCCGGTCATACATGAATAAAACAGTAAACACTTCCAAATAGGCCTTCGAGGGCCGGCTTCGCATTTGGGCTTTAGCCCGCTATTGACCGCATGGTCCAGCAGCACCTGCAAGCAACATAACCACCGCACGGTGGCAAACAAAAAGGCAACGGTCAGCAATGCTGACCAAATTATAACGATCCCGCCCCCAGCTCGGGGCGGCAATGCTCCTTCCCTGCATTTCATTAGCACAAGCGAGCAATATAATAGTATTCATTTCATCACAGGCGTAGGCTCACACGGCCACACACCCCGTGCACTCAGGGCACATTCTTGGTGAACCGGTCGATGTCACGTCAGTTAAAGCCATGGACATTCCGGACCCACCACCGCCACTTTGACGGCCAAACATATGAGCAATTTGTCTTCCCGGCATGGGTCACGTCAATTTAAGCCATTGACCGCCGAAGACTCGCATCTATGCCAACGGCAAGTGCCACGTAACCTTAGGTCTCTTTAACCCGAACGACATAGATATGGGTACGGTTCCATCTAACCCGTGCTCACGTCGCAACGACAATTTAAGCCATTTGCGCAGGTCAAACTTCTCCCGAGTCCCATTTTCGTCACACAATTTCACATAACTCGGTTATGTTCAAGTTGGCTCTCAGGCCTCCATGTTGGCAAGATCTCGTATCCGCCCAGTTTTCCGGGTGCACCTTTGGGTTAGTCCCCAAGGCTCCCTGCTGCAATCTACCGCGTAGAAAACCCGAAAAACAAACAATAGCACGGAGTCTTCTCCGGCATTTATACAATGCAACATCACCGATCCAGACCAACATGTCCGGGTAGGCTTCACACATCATGCCTATGTCCGTTCTCGCTTACGGACTCTAAACAATGGGGACTTCACATATCTACCCGAAGGAACGCCTCCAACTCTCCGCAAACTCGCGAGAGCGGGCTTCCTATGCAAAGAAAGAGAGCTACTCATGCTCAAGATGAGGATCGTTACCCTAGTGTTCCTCTTTGGAGCCACTGAAAAGTAATCGGATGAAAAGCACCGCACTAGCTTTGCCTCCGTGGATCCGGAGTAGGCTCGCGATTCGGAGCTCCGAAGCTCCTCCAATGGCGGGATCTAGCTCCTTCTTCCTCCATTGGCTCTCCTCTCTCTCTAAGGCTTTAGAAAGAGAACACTTAAGAAAAAGTGAGGGTTTCTAAGTCCATTCCCGGGTATATCCCTTCAGGAACAACCCCCAGCCGTTGGATCTCAAAATAAGGAAATGAACGGCTTTGATTCGGGACTGAAATGCCCAATTTGGACCGAACACGGCCTGGCACACGCCCGTGTCCAGGGCCGTGTGCCTCATTCACCGTCAAAATCGAATCACCTGAAACCTCACACGGGTATCGAACGCGCCCGTGTTCGAGCTGACACGCCCGTGTTCCACCTGACACGGCCGTGTGGCCGGTCGTGTACCCCATCATTTTTCCCCAAAATCAACCCGAGCACTGCACGGGTTCTAGGACACGCCCGTGTCCCTACCCGTGTCACCTCAACACGCCTGGACCCCAAGCCGTGTACACGGTCTCGACACTCGACACTTCGTCGAGTGAAGATCGTCGACCTGATGACACGGCCTTGGACACGCCCGTGTCCTAGGTCGTGTGCCTTGTCTCGACAAATCGTCGAGCAAATCTCGTCGACTCCCCGGGACGATCGTCGAGACAGTTCGACACGCCCTGCGACACGCCCGTATCGCAGGCCGTGTGCCTTGTCTCGACGCATCGTCAAGCGAATCTCGTCGACTTCGCGGCTAAGTGTCGACACGGGTCGACACGCCCTGCGACACGCTCGTGTCGCAGGCCGTGTGCCCAGTCTCGACACAATGTCGAGACCAAAGTGTCGACACCCCATCTCAATGTCGATACAGGCTTGACACGCCCTAGGACACGCCCGTGTCCCAGGCCGTGTGCCTACAGCCAGAACCCAAACTGGCCCAAAACGTCCCCCTTCACTCCTTTGAGTTTCGGGGCGTTACATAATGTTTGCTACATGTATATGTGCTAGGTTCCAAGTAAGCCCTAGAGAGTCACACCTAACACTAGTAAAGAGGATTCTCAGGTATGTTAAAAGTTGTCCAAATCTAGGTCTCTAGTATCCAAAAGATTCAGCATTTGATTTAACTGGATTTTCTGATGCTGATTATGCTGGATGCAGAATTGACAGGAAAAGCACCAGTGGAACTTGTCAGTTTCTTGGTGACAGACTTGTCTCTTGATTTTGCAAGAAACAAACTTTTGTGTCAACTTCAACTGCTGAAGCTGAATATATGGCTGCAGGCAGTTGTTGTTCACAAATCTTGTGGATTCAAAACCAACTCCTAGACTATGGCTACAACTTAGAGAAGTCTAAAATCTTTTGTGATAACACCAGTGTTATTTCTATAGCTTAAAATCCAGTCCTCCATAGTAGGACATAACACATAGAAATTAGGCATCACTTTTTAAGGGATATGTTGAGAAGAATAAAATTGAACTTCAATATATCTCAACTGATTTGCAAAGGGGAGATATTTTCACCAAGCCCTTTGATGAAAAGAAGCATACCTTCTTCCTAAATCAGTTAGGAATGTTAGATGGAGGAAGTCTAAAATAATATCCAAGATTTTAAAAGTTTAAAAATTAATAAAGACTAGGCAATCATCCTGATTTCTCTTAGTGTCTAGAGTGTATTTCTGGTCTCTGAACTGCGCTCGACGATTTCCCCCCGATCGTCGAACGGAGATCGACGATTTCTGAAATCGTCGACCTGAGTTCAGCGCTTCTCAGATAGTCTGAACTATCTCTTCCGGTCAACGATCGTCGAACGGCGCTCGACGATTTTGTTCTCTGAACTATCGTCGAACAGAGCTCGACGCTCTCCAATATCGTCGAACGGAGATCGACGATATTGAAGACCTTTCAGATTCCTTTAGAAGCCCCGATCGTCGAACTGAGTTCAACGATCTTTCCTTTCTGCGTCGAACCCTAATATAAAATTCATTTTTCGCCGTCGTTCTCCTTTTGCGCTTTCGATTTCTCTGCAAAATTCTCTTTCCCTCCAAACATCTATACACTTGGTCGTTTTGTTTGTTGATTTTTGCAGGTAACCATGGCCGTCTCTGTTGTTGTTCTCGCCGCAATGAAATTCGATGTCGTATTTGATATTGACATGGAATCCTTCAGCACCACTGATCAGGCGTTTCAGGACATTCTGGAATTGTTCAAGGAGCAGAAGCTTGTCACCATTATGACCACCAGAATCAAACTTGCTGCTGATGAGATTAAGGAGTGGGTCTACACTGCCCACAACCAGGATCAAAACACAATAGTTGGTTCAATTTCTGGAACCCAGGTACCTTTGACTCCAGCTATTCTGACAGAAGTTTTTGAGTTAAGTTCTAGAAGAGATTCTGCTGATTTGTCTGGAGAGGAATTTGCTGATTTGCTTGCAAGGATGGGTCACTCTGATGCTAACCCTAGCAAGCTGCTGAAAAAGAACCTAGCTGTGGAATACAGGTTCTTAGCTGATGTAGTGGGCAAGGTTTTGCTGGTCAAGCATTCAGCACATGATACTATCTCTAGGTATCAGCTGTGCTTGATGGGAGCCATTATGGACAAGAAGCAATTGAACTGTGGAGAGGTCTTCTTTGACCTTATTAAAAAGAAAATCAATAAGAACTTTGTGAATTTTGGGAGGATTCTAGGCCTCTTTCTTCAGAACAGATGCCCTACCCTGCTAGTATCATCTGAGATACATATTAATGCATCAAAGAGATTGTCCCGTGCCCTATTTGGTAAATGGGACAGGCAGATAACCAAGCCCAGCAGGCCCTCTTCAAGCACAACTTCAGGCACCAGGACTGTAACAGTCACTTCCCCTCAAGTCTCTGCCCCTGCAGATGACTTGCCTGCTACTGCTTCTCCTCCTCCTCATATTCCATCTCCTACAGTTCCATCCACCATTCAAACTCCATCCACCATTATCATCTCCAGCCCTTCTCCAACATCTATTCCATCTCCAATTCCTACTCTTTCAATCACAGAGGAAATCTTTCATCCATTATATTCCTACCCTCAACCAGACATTGCCACATCATCCACCATTCCATCTTTCAATCTTCTTGATGATTCCTTCATGGATGACTCACCCTCATCTCCTCCTGAGCTACCCTCCTCATCAACATCTTACCAACAACTTCTACAAGACATTCTTGATCAACCCACCTTCACACCCTCTATCTCAATCCCACTATCTTCCATTTCCACAATCCCCTCACCTCAACCATCATTTCCCCCATACACCTTGTTGGAACACCCTATTACTAATTTGGGTCAGAATCACTATGTCTCTAAGAATATTTGCTTGACCTCCTGTATATCTCAATAGGTCAATTAGAATTGAGTCTAAGGGTTAGAAGTCTAGGTTTAGAAGCTGTCCTGAAGACCAAGATTCTGTATTTGGAGACTAAGTCATATCGTCGAGCTCCGCACGACGATTCGTCGAACTCCGGTCGACGATCGTCTAGCTCAACTTCGACGATTCGTCGAACTCCGGTCGACGATCGTCTAGCTCAACTTCGACAGATCGTCGAACTCCATTCGACGATCGCTGAGCTCAACTTCATTATATCGTCGAACTCTATTCGACGATCGGTGAGCTCAGGTCGACGATTTTGACTATGCTTTGGATCTTTATCTCTGAGCTCAGTTCGACGATCTTTGAGCTCAGATCGACGACTTTTTGCTGCTGTATAGTTCCAGATCGCTGAGCTCAGCTCGACGATAGAAGAGCTCAGTTCGACGATTTCAGATAACTTCCAGGATATTTCTTAATTCAAATTCAAATCAGTTAGGAGTTATTCTGCAATTAATTCAGAGATTTCCTAGTCATTTTCATTCATTTCTGGACCAAGTTTCAAGGGATTTTTAAAGGAATGTTTCTGTGGACTTTCCTCCAGAAGAGTTTATGCAATTAAGGATGTCATTAATGCAGGCCAACGGCTATACTTGACAGAGAATGTTATTCTATTCTATACCAGAGAATAAAAGACAGAATTTTTTATTTTCTCAAGAACACACAATACAGAGAGAGAATACAGATTACAGAGATACATTCAAAAATCTTCTGTCACAAAGAATTCTCAAGAACACACATCCAAGGAGATCAAGTTTTCTCAAATCCTCAGATCTCTGTAGTTTTCAAAGTGTTCAAGGCCAACATATTTCCAGACTCCAGACATTCAACATTTCAGCTATTTGCTGAAATCATCTATTGCTGGAGTTCAATCTTTGAAGGCCTATCACCCTCAGCAAAGCTTTTCTTCCTGAAGATCTCAAGGATTCAGGGGGAGCTTTGACATCAACAATCCACATAGTCTTCTCAGTTGTTTGAGAAAGAGAAGATTTCCATCACTCTCTCACCCCCACTCTGTAAAGGGTTTCTCAAACTCCCTTCAAAAGTTTGAACTTGGTTTTTGAGCACCTTGTCAAAAGCTCATTGGTGGCAAGACACCTGATCAAAAAATCTGCTTTGGTTTTTGAGCACCTTATCAAAAGCTCATTGGTGCCCAGGACACCTGATCAACTCATCCTGCAGTGGATTCCTACCTAGGGTGGTAGAAGAGTGGATGTACCCAAGTTTAGGGGAACCACTATATTTCCTTGTGTCTTCTGGTTTTGCTTGCTTTCATTTTTGTTTCTGGCCTTGATTTTTCTGTGCTTAGTTTTTTGCTTAACTTAGTGCTGTGATTAAATTTATTATTGCTTCCCTGCTCACACATATTACAACAATTGTTGTAAAAAGTTTCAAAGCACCATATACTCTATTCACCCCCCTCTAGAGTATATCAGATCTAGTTGCACTTTCAATTGGTATCAAAGCGAGGTTGGTTAAACATACCATACCTGATTGGTTGTACAGGCTAACACCTGAACCCAAAGATCCCAAACTAGATCTGCCTTTCTTTGGTATTTTATTATTAGATTTTGTTTTCACAAATCATGGCCCAAAACAAAGATTATGCTAGCTCCAGACCTCCAGTGTGCAATCTGTCAAAGTTTACACTCTGGAAAGCAAGGATCAGACTTTACATGAATTCTATTGACGAAGATATCTTTAATTCTATTTTGACAGTGTGTCCAAGACCCCCAGAGAACACAAGTACAAATGCTGTTCCACCTCCATCAGGAACAGATGCTGATATCAAGAGATGGAAAGTAGCTGATGCTAAGGCTATGAACATCCTAGCCCAGACAATGTCTGATGACATATTTCAAAAGGTAGCTGAATGTAATTCAGCCAAGGAAATTTGGGACAAGCTCTCAGAAATAGTCTCAGGCTCAGCTGATGAGAGAAAGGATATAAGATCCCACCTCATCTCTCAATATGAGAATTTCAAGAAGGGAGAGACTGAGTCAGTGGGAGATATGTACAACAGGCTAAGTCTAATTGTCAGTGAACTCAGGACATTGGACAAAGAGATCTCTCTAACTGAACTTAATGACAAGATCCTAATGTGCTTCCCCAGCACTTGGGATTCAAGAATCTGGCCAATTAAGGATGCCAGAAGTCTGAATGAGATCACCACTGAAGCTCTATTGGGTAAGATCAAATCTTATGAGCTACTCATCAAGAATAGAGAGGAAGAACAGAAGGCTGCTTCACCAGCCACAAGAAAAGAGAAGACCATAGCCTTTAAGGCAACTGAAGATCTACCTGAGGACAAAGCCACAGGCAATGATGAACTACTCAGCTTGTTGGCCAAAAGATTCTACAAGATGGCCAGAAAGGACTTCAGAAGAAGATCATACAAGGAGCAGGATAAGCCAAGGTATGACAAGTCCATTGGTAATAATAAAGACATTATTTGCTTTGGTTGCAGGAAACCAGGGCACATAGTTCCTGACTGTCCAGAGAACAAGAACAAGGACAGAAGGGACAGGAAAGAAAGAAGAAAGGAGAAAGACTCCAAAAGGAATGGCAATGGCAAACCCTCTTCAAGCAAAAACAAGCATACAAGAAAAGGGTTTGTTGCTGAATCCTGGAGTGAGACTGAAGAGGAGTCAGAAGCCTCATCCAGTTCCAGTGATGATGAGGATGATGCAGAAGAAAAGGAGTTCTGCATGATGGCAATCAATGCCTCACAGCATAATTCAGAAGAAGAGGAGTCAGAGTCAGACTCAGAGACCCAACCTGAAGAAGATCAGGTAATTAGTTCTTTTGATTTTAGTTCAGAGGATTTTAAATCTGAATTTAAAGCACTGTGTTTAGACCTGCTAAAGTCTGAGAAAGAGATTATCTCTCTCAGAAATCAATTATCTGAACACAATACTTTAAAGTCAGAAAACCTCAAACTCTCTCAGGAGTTGGAGTGCTGTAGGGAACAGATAGCTTCACTGAAAAGTGAGCTCTCTGAGGCCAAGAAGCTTGAAGAATCCCTTAATGGGAGAAGCATCAAGCTGATGGACATCACAAGCACAGTGAACTCTAGATTCAACAGTACACTGGGCTTGGGTGCTTCATCCAGCCAACCTATAGTCCTAACAACTCCCATCAAATTCATTTCTGACAAAGGAAAGGGAGTTGTAGAGGTTGCTAGGAAAAATTCTGATCTGCCTCAGAAAATTAAGTCCCAGCAGAAATCGTCGAACGGAGATCGACGATCGCCGAATGAAGATCGACGATCGCCGAACGCAGCTCGACGATCTCAGGCAAAATCGTCGAACGCAGATCGACGATCTCAGCCAAAGTCGTCGAACGCAGGTCGACGATCTCAAATACCTGACCTCAGCCATAGTCGACCGTCGAACGGAGCTCGACGATCTGACCCAAGATCGTCGAACGCAGCTCCAAGATCGTCGAACAGAGGTCAGAGCTCTGGAAAATTTTTCAAAGGCAAATCAAAATTGAATCCTAAGGGTCCTTCATCCCAAATCTTTAACCCTTATACTGAATGGATTTTACCTCCAAGGAGATATCATCCTGAAGGATATAAGAGTCAACCAGGGATGTCTTTCATTTCAGAATTTAAAGGTTATCAACCTAGGCCCAAGGTAAACTGGGTCAAAAACAAATGAATTATCTTATGTGCAGGTGAAGACCTATCCAACATCTAAGCAGCAATGGTATTTGGATAGTGGGTGCTCTAAGCACATGACAGGGAACAAGGACAACCTCACATCCTTCAGAGCCAAGCTTGGACCCAAAGTTATCTTTGGTGATTCAAACTTTGGACAGACTAAAGGATATGGTGCAGTCCAGATTGGTTCAGTAACTTTCAAGAAGGTAGCTTATGTGGAAGGACTGAAGCACAACCTAATTAGCATCAGTCAGCTATGTGATGAAGGCTACTAGGTGACCTTCAGCAAAGCCTTAAGCAAAATCAAGTCAGAGGACAACACAACTGTGTTGACAGGTAAAAGGAAAGGTAACATCTATTTAGTAGATTTTCTTTCAACTGATGTAGATATCTGCTTGTTTAACTCTGTCTGTAGACCAAATGTTTTATGGCATAAGAGATTAGGACACCTAAACCTTAGAACTATTGCTAGGCTATCCAAGGACAACCTTGTTAGAGGACTACCTTCTGGCCCCTACAAGAAGGAAGGACTCTGCAGGGCTTGTCAATTAGGCAAGCAAACTAAAAACATCTTTAAGTCACTTAATAAGAGTGATTCACCTAGGATATTGTATCTGTTACACATGGATCTTTTTGGACCCATCACAGTACAAAGCCTAGGAGGGAAATCCTACACTTTAGTAGTTGTAGATGACTTCTCTAGATTCACTTGGGTGTTCTTTCTAAGAAAGAAGTCTGATAACTTTAAGTGTCTGACAGAGTTTCTCAAATGTATACAGATTGAGTTCAATACTCACATTGCCCTGATCAGAAGTGATCATGGGACAGAGTTTGATTCTCTTCTTATGCAAGAGTTCTGTCAGAGTGAAGGGATCAGGCATACTTTCTCAGCTCCTAGAACTCCTCAACAAAATGGGGTAGCTGAAAGGAAAAATAGAACCCTTATTGAATCTGCCACTACATTGTTGTCAGATGTTCATCTACCTCTATCCTTCTGGGCAGAGGCAGTGAACACCTCCAACTATGTGCTGAACAGAAGTCTGATACATAAACTAAAGGGAAAGACTCCCTATGAATTACTCAAAGGGAAGAAACCTAAAGTTGACTATTTTAGAGTCTTTGGTTGTATTTGCTACATTCACAATAATGACAAGAAATATTTAGCAAAATTTCAAGCCAAAGCTGATGAAGGAGTGTTTCTGGGATACTCCATGATCAGCAAGGCCTATAGGGTCTATAACAAATCATCTTTGAAAATTGAGGAATCTGTTCACATTTCATTTGATGAAACTAACATGTCTTTCAAGGAGAAGAATTCTTCTACCATAGAACCTTTGCAGGAACATTCTCTAGTTGAAGATATGAACAAGTTACAGGTTGCTCAAGAGGATGAAAGCAGTGAAGATGAAGGGAATGCTCAACATAATGAAGAACAACTTGAAGAGCCAGTTGTTGTACCACAAGAGGAAACAACAACACAGGTTGGTGAACAATCAACACCCCCTGTTAATTTAGTAACATCAAGAGACCATCCAATTTCCCAAATAATTGGAGAAATCTCAGCTGGTGTGCAAACCAGAAATCAGGTCAACCAAAACCTGTTGCACACCTGCTTCCTATCTCAAATTGAACCTCAGTCCATTCAAGATGCAGAGCAAGATCCACACTGGATCATTGCAATGCAAGAGGAGTTGCATCAATTTGAGAGGAACAAAGTATGGGAACTAGTGCCAAAGCCCAAGGATCACTCAATTGTTGGAACAAAATGGGTATTCAGAAACAAACTGGATGATCAAGGAGTAATTATAAGGAACAAGGCAAGACTAGTTGCTCAGGGATACTCTCAAGAAGAAGGAATCGACTACGACCAGACCTTTGCACCTGTTGCAAGATTGGAAGCCATCAGAATATTTCTAGCTTATGCAGCTCACAAAGGCTTCAAAGTATATCAGATGGATGTCAAAAGTGCTTTCCTGAATGTAGACATCAAAGAGGAAGTTTATGTCAGACAACCTCCAGGTTTTATCTCTCCAACTTATCCTGATTATGTTTTTAGACTGAACAAAGCATTATATGGTCTCAAGCAAGCTCCTAGAGCATGGTATGAGACCCTAGCATGCTTTCTCTTGGAAAATGGTTTTATAAGGGGTAGAGTAGACCAAACTCTTTTCATTAGAACCCATAAGTCTCATACCCTACTAGTACAAATTTATGTAGACGATATCATTTTTGGTTCTACTGACTCCAAATTGTGCAGAAGGTTTTCTAACCTGATGCATTCTAAATTTGAGATGAGTAGCATGGGTGAGCTATCCTTCTTCCTAGGATTGCAAGTCAAGCAACATGCTGAAGGCATCTTTATTTCTCAAACCAAATATGCAAATGAATTGGTTAAGAAATTTGGTATGTCTGAGGCATCTTGTATGAAAACACCCATGCCTACCAATGCTGTATTGGATGCTGATGAACATGGGAAACCTGTTGATCAGACAACATATAGAGCAATGATTGGCTCTTTACTGTATCTTACAGCTAGTAGACCAGATATAATGTTTGCTACATGTATATGTGCTAGGTTCCAAGTAAGCCCTAGAGAGTCACACCTAACTTTAGTAAAGAGGATTCTCAGGTATGTTAAAAGTTGTCCAAATCTAGGTCTCTGGTATCCAAAAGATTCAGCATTTGAGTTAACTGGATTCTCTGATGCTGATTATGCTGGATGCAGAATTGACAGGAAAAGCACCAGTGGAACTTGTCAGTTCCTTGGTGACAGACTTGTCTCTTGGTTTTGTAAGAAACAAACATCTGTGTCAACTTCAACTGCTGAAGCTGAATATATGGCTGCAGGCAGTTGTTGTTCACAAATCTTGTGGATTCAAAACCAGCTCCTAGACTATGGCTACAACTTAGAGAAGTCTAAAATCTTTTGTGACAATACAAGTGCTATTTCCATAGCTCAAAATCCAGTCCTCCATAGTAGGACAAAACACATAGAGATTAGGCATCATTTCTTAAGAGATAATGTTGAAAAGAATAAAATTGAATTACAATATATCCCAACTGATTTACAAAGGGGAGATATTTTCACCAAGCCTTTGGATGAAAAGAAACACACCTTCTTCCTAAATCAGTTAGGAATGTTAGATGGAGGAAGTCTTAAATAATATCCAAGATTTTGAAAGCTTAAAAATTGACCAAGACTAGGCAAACACTCTGATTTTTCTTAGTGTCTAGAATTTTTTTTTCTGATCTCTGAACTGCGCTCGACGATTTGCCCCACGATCGTCGAACGGAGATCGACGATTTCCAAAAATCGTCGAACTGAGTTCAGCGTTTCTCAGATAGTATGAACTATCTCTTCCGGTCAACGATCGTCGAGCGGCGCTCGACGATTATGTTCTCTGAACGATCGTCGAATGGAGTTCGACGCTCTCCAATATCGTCGAACGGAGATCGACGATGTTGAAGACTCTTCAGATTCCTTTAGAAGCCTCGATCGTCGAACTGAGTTCAACGATCTTTCCAATTCTGCGTCGAACCCTAATATAAAACTCATTTTTCGCCGTCGTTCTCTTTTGCGCTTTCGATTTCTCTGCAAGGATTTTCTTTCCCTCCAAACAGTTCTACGCTTGGTCGTTTTGTTTGTTGAGTTTTTGCAGGTACAAATGGCTGTGTCAGTTGCTGTTCTTGCTGCAATGAAGTTTGATGCCGGTTTTGACATTGATATAGAATCCTTCAGCACGACTGACCAGATTTTTCAAGATATACTGGGTTTGTTCAAGGACCAGAATCTGACTGCCATAATGACCACCAGGATCAAGCTGGCTTCTGATGAGATCAAGGAGTGGGTTTATACTGCCCATAATCAAGATAACAGCACCATAGTTGGGTCAATAGCTGGAACTCAGGTACCCTTGACCCCCACAATTTTATCAGAAGTTTTTGAGTTGAGGAATGGAGAAGATACTGCTGAATTATCTGGAGATGAGTTTTCTGAACTGCTTGCCAGAATGGGTCATCCAGAGGGAAACCCTAGCAAGCTCTTCAAAAGGAACCTGTCTGTAGAATATAGGTTCCTGGCAGATGTGGTTGGGAAAGTGCTACTGGCAAAGCACTCTGCCCATGATACAATATCAAGATATCAGCTCTGCCTCATGGGAGCTCTTGTGGATAAGAAGAATCTGAATTGGGGAGAGGTTTTCTTTGACCTCATCAAAAAGAAAATCAACAAGAGTTTTGTTAACTTTGGGAGAATCCTTGGAGTATTTCTGCAGCACAGGTGTCCTGCCTTGCTAGTCTCCTCTGGAGTTCATATCAATGCCTCCAAGAGACTGACCTGTGCCCTCTTTGGCAAGTGGGACAGGCACATCAGCAAGCCTAGCAGGCCCTCCTCCAGCAATCCTTCAGGCACAAGGACTTTAAGAGTCACTCCCCCACAGGTCTCTGCTCCTGCAGATGACCTGACTGCTGCTGTTGCTCCTCCTCCTCCTCCTCCAATTCCATCCCTTCCCATACCATCCACCATTCCAGCTCCATCCACCATTATCATATCCAGCCCATCTCCAACATCAACACCTTCTCCAGAACTTATTCTACCTCCACCAGCAGACCAATTCCACCCACTATTCTCCTATCCTCCACCAGATGTCACCTCATCACCATCCATTCCATCCTTCACCCTACTTGATGAGTCCTTTATGGATGATTCCCCATCATCTCCTCCTGAGTTACCTTCCTCCTCCACTTCATTCCAAGACCTCCTACACCACATCATAGACCAACCAACATTCACCCCATCCATATCCATTCCTCTATCCTCCATATCCACCCTCCCAACACCTGAGCCATCCCTTCCACCATTCTCCAGCTCTCCACTTCCAGAACCTTCTACCTCTGCTCCAGCTCTTGAGCAAGTAGACCTCTCAGCCCTAGCTGACAAGCTGTATGAGTTACTTGCCCCCAGGCTAACTCTGCTGTTGGAGACCTCTTTGGCTCCACTCCACCTGTCAGTGGCAGCCCTTTCTGCCAGGCTCTCTTCCCTCTTCCCTCAGGCAGCACCTACAGCAGTGTGCCTTGATCCAGACATATCTGCATCTAGGCAGGGGGAGATGCCATATGAAGAGAATCTTCATGCTGCTGCTGCTGCTGTTTCTGCAAGCTCTCTGTCTGCTGCTGTTGTTAGTTCTGCCTCTTCTGCTGCTCCTCCTGTTGTTGTTTCTGTGCCTCCAGAAAGTCAGATTTCAACTGCAGTTCTTGCAATAGACCTCAGGTCTTTGCTATCAGCTTTTGATTCTGCTTACTTTAGCTGTCTGCCAGAGGTCCATGCTGTCCAGCCTCCAGAAGACTTATCCAAGGCACTTGTGCCTTTTTCTTGCTGTGACCCTAGCATGATCACCTCCTTTGTAAATTCAGTCATTGTTGCTGCTGCTTCTTCTGAAGAAAGGCTTGATGTTGCTTCTGAGAATATTGATACTGCTGCTGAAGTTTCTGCCACTTCTGATGAACCAATCTCCAAGGACATTCTTATGACAGAGGCCACTGATTTTGAGCCTTCTGCAGTCTTTGATGATGTTCCTTCTGTTTCTGTTGTTAGTGAATCTGCTGTTTCTGTTGTTGCTAGTGAAGTTGCTGCTGTTGTCACCTGTCCAGAGCCTGCTGCTGCTGTTGTTGTTTCTGCTTCACCTTCTCCATCTACTGCTGTCCCTGCTGTTACCATCTCAACACCTACTGCTGCTGCTGTTTCAACCTCTGCCTCATCTGCCTCTGTTCAGCTTAAAAAGGACTTGATGAAGAAAATAGATGCTCTCTATGATGACCAGAGTTCTGAATCTGATGAATTTAAAACAGACTCTGATGACTCTTCTGCTACCATTGCCAGGAAAAGGAAGGCAAGGAGCAAGGCTATGAAGAGGGTACCTCCTGCTAAAGTTAAAGATAACAATGATATCCCATATTATATTCTACATAACTGCCCTATTTCTGAACACTGGATGCAATACTCTAAAAATCAGCTGAAAGCAATGAAGAAAAAGAGAAAATATGAGAAGGGTTCATCCCAATTCCAGCACTCTCATCCTCCTCCACCACCTCCTCCTGATGCAGGTGCAGGTGGAAGCTCTGCAAGTCAACCCCCAGCCAGAAGTCAGGCTCCCTATCAACCTCATGTCAGATCTTACCACAGGGAAAGCCAATCCAGGGGTTCACATTCTAGGAGAGGAGGATATAGAGGAACTCAAAGAGATATTCAAGTATATTCCAAAGGGTACTCCAGGCAGCACCCATATTCTAGGGGAGGACATAGTTCTTCTGATACAACTTCTGGTCCTTTCCCCTACAAGCTAAAAGAGACTGTGTCTGCCAGGCCTCCTCAAGACAATCCCTCCAACAGGTATGAGCCACCTGTACCTTTTGAGTATCCTGAAAATAATCCCGCTGCTTGGACTGCAAGGTTAAAGGAATTAGCTGCACTGGACCAAATTAAAAAGGCTAAAGAGCAAGGAATAGATTCTTCCAACATTTCTACTATGTCTGAACAGAGACAAAAAGAATTAGAGAGATATGCTTCAAGTAAATTCTTTGATGCTGACAGATACATGGAATTACATCCTGAAGCTGTGGTTCCCAGGCCTAAAAAGCAAACTTATTTGGGTGCAGCAGATGACACCAGGTCCAACAAGGAAGCCCTCAATCCAAACAGAGAAATTAAACTTGTTAAAGGCAAAGAGAAGAAATGATATTGTAAGGTGACAGTTTCTGTGATTTTTGATTGCTATCTGGATGATATATATCTCTGTGATTCTGCTTTGTCTAGCTGTTGTTTTTATGCTTTACTGATTGTATGTTGTTATTTAAACTTTTCCAAAGCCTGTAAATAGTAATCCTAACCCAAATAGGGGGAGATTGTTGGAACACCCTATTACTAATTTGGGTCAGGATCACTATGTCTCTAGGAATATTTGCTTGACCTCCTGTATAGCTCAATAGGTCAATTAGAATTGAGTCTAAGGGTTAGAAGTCTAGGTTTGGAAGCTGTCCTGAAGACCAAGATTCTGTATTTGGAGACTAAGTCATATCGTCGAGCTCCGCACGACGATTCGTCGAACTCCGGTCGACGATCGTCTAGCTCAACTTCGACGATTCGTCGAACTCCGGTCGACGATCGTCTAGCTCAACTTCGACAGATCGTCGAACTCCATTCGACGATCGCTGAGCTCAACTTCATTATATCGTCGAACTCCATTCGACGATCGGTGAGCTCAGGTCGACGATTTTGACTATGCTTTGGATCTTTATCTCTGAGCTCAGTTCGACGATCTTTGAGCTCAGATCGACGACTTTTTGCTGCTGTATAGTTCCAGATCGCTGAGCTCAGCTCGACGATAGCAGAGCTCAGTTCGACGATTTCAGATAACTTCCAGGATATTTCTTAATTCAAATTCAAATCAGTTAGGAGTTATTCTGCAATTAATTCAGAGATTTCCTAGCCGTTTTCATTCATTTCTGGACCAATTTTCAAGGGATTTTTAAAGGAATGTTTCTGTGGACTTTCCTCCAGAAGAGTTTATGCAATTAAGGATGCCATTAATGCAGGCCAACGGCTATACTTGACAGAGAATGTTATTCTATTCTATACCAGAGAATAAAAGACAGAATTTTTGATTTTCTCAAGAACACACAATACAGAGAGAGAATACAGATTACAGAGATACATTCAAAAATCTTCTGTCACAAAGAATTCTCAAGAATACACATCCAAGGAGATCAAGTTTTCTCAAATCCTCAGATCTCTGTAGTTTTCAAAGTGTTCAAGGCCAACATATTTCCAGACTCCAGACATTCAACATTTCAGCTATTTGCTGAAATCATCTATTGCTGGAGTTCAATCTTTGAAGGCCTATCACCCTCAGCAAAGCTTTTCTTCCTGAAGATCTCAAGAATTCAGGGGGAGCTTTGACATCAACAATCCACATAGTCTTCTCAGTTGTTTGAGAAAGAGAAGATTTTCATCACTCTCTCACCCCCACTCTGTAAAGGGTTTCTCAAACTCCCTTCAAAAGTTTGAACTTGGTTTTTGAGCACCTTGTCAAAAGCTCATTGGTGGCAAGACACCTGATCAAAAAATCTGCTTTGGTTTTTGAGCACCTTATCAAAAGCTCATTGGTGCCCAGGACACCTGATCAACTCATCCTGCAGTGGATTCCTACCTAGGGTGGTAGAAGAGTGGATGTACCCAAGTTTAGGGGAACCACTATATTTCCTTGTGTCTTCTGGTTTTGCTTGCTTTCATTTTTGTTTCTGGCCTTGATTTTTCTGTGCTTAGTTTTTTGCTTAACTTAGTGCTGTGATTAAATTTATTATTGCTTCCCTGCTCACACATATTACAACAATTGTTGTAAAAAGTTTCAAAGCACCATATACTCTATTCACCCCCCTCTAGAGTATATCAGATCTAGCTGCACTTTCACACCTGCTCTCCACCACCATCACCAATTGCTCATCCATCCCTCTCTACCTCTGCTCCAGTCACTGCTGAGCAAGTAGACATTCCTGCCCTAGCTGACCAGTTATATGAACTGCTAGCCCCCAGGCTATCACTTCTATTGGATACCTCCTTTGCTCCATTACTTCAGTCAGTGGCAGCCCTTTCTGCCAGGCTATCCTCTCTATTTCCTCAGGCAATCCCTTCATCAGTGTGCCTTGATCCAGCATTCTCTGAATCTAGGCAGGGGGAGATGCCTTATGAAGTTAGATTGCCTGCTGTTTCTTCAGTTGTTGTTGCTGCTGCTGCTGTTGTTCCTCAAGCTCCAGTTCCACCTCAAGTTGTTGTCTTTCAGTAGACCTCAGGTCTCTGCTCTCAGTGTTTGATTCAGCTTACTTCAGTTGTCTTCCAGAGAGAGTTGTTGTCCAGCCATCAGAGGATCTTTCCAAGGCCATTGTGCCCTTCTCATGTTGTGACACCAGCATTATTCATTCTTTTGTCAACTCAGTTTATGCTGCAAATATTGTTGCTGAATCTGTTGCTGCTGCTATCAGTAATGATGCTGCTGTTGTTCCAGTTTCTGAGCATATGCAGACAGAGGCATATGAATTTGAGCCTGCTGCTATTGCTAATGATATTGATGCTACTGAAGCTATTATATCTGAAACTGCTGTTGTTGATGTTGTTGTATCTGAAAGTGTTTTATCTGAAACTGTTGCTGCCCCAACTGCTGCTGATATTACTGCTGCTATACCTTCTAAGAGTGTTGCTCCAAAAAACTTTGTGTCTGTTGTTACAACTGCTGCTACAACTTCTGTTGTTATTAGTGTTGTATCTGCTGCTGTCACCACTGCTGTTTCATCTGCTCCAACTCAACTTCAGAAAGAATATATGAAAAAGATTGATGCTCTATATGATGAGCAAAGTTCTGAAAGTGATGAATTCAGGACTGATTCTGATGACTCCTCTGCCACTATTGCCAGGAAGACAAAGGCAAGGAGCAAAGCTATGAAAAGAGTACCTCCAGCCAAAGTCAAGGATACTAATGACATTCCATATTACATTCTTCATGACTGCTCCATTACTGAGCATTGGATGCAGTATTCAGAGAACCAACTTAAAGCCATGAAGAAGAAGAGGAAGTATGAAAAAGGATCTTCTCAGTTTCATCGTCCTCATCCTCCTCCACCACCTCCTCCTGATGTAGGTGCAGGTGGAAGCTCAGCCGCTCAACCTTATGCCAAAAGCCAAACCCCCTATCAGCCTCATGCAAGATCTTATCAGAGGGGAAGCCAGTCCAGAGGTTCTCAATCTAGGAGAGGAAACTACAGAGGAAACCAAAGGGAATTCCAGGTTTACTCAAAAGGCTACTCCAGGCAACATCCATACTCCAGGGAAAGACAAGCTTCATCAGATACAACCTCAGGTCCTTTTCCCTATAAGCTGAAGGAAGTAGTCTCATCCAGAGCTCCTCCAGACAATCCATCCAACAGATATGAGCCTCTAGTGCCCTTTGAAGATCCAGAAAATAACCCTACTGCATGGACTGCCAGGATGAAAGAGCTAGCTGCCCTGGATCAAATTAAGAAAGCTAAAGAGCAAGGCAGATATTCCTCCAATATTACTACATTGTCTGAACAAAGAAAGAAAGAACTGGAAAGATATGCTTCAAGCAAATTCTTTGACTCTGATAGATATATGGAGCTGCATCCTGAAGTTGTAGTACCAAGGCCCAAACAGCAAACCTCTTTAGGTGCAGCAGATGACAGAAGGTCAAAGAAAGAAGCTCTTGACCCTAATAGAGAAATCAAACTTATAAAGAGCAAGGAGAAAGAATAATTATGTAAGGTGAAAATTATTCTGATTTCTGATTTCTATCTGGGATAATATATATCTGTGGTTCTGCAATGTCCTGCTTATTGCATTTCTATATTGTTGCTTTGTATATTGTTGTTCTTTAATTTCTGCAAAATTTCTGTAAATAGTAATTCTAACCCAAATAGGGGGAGATTGTTGGAACACCCTATTACTAATTTGGGTCAGGATCACTATGTCTTTAGGAAACCTGTTTTTGACCTCCTGTATAGATCTAAAGGTCAATTAGAATTGAGTCTAAGGGTTAGTAGTTAGGTTTGGAAGCTGCCCTCAAGACCAAGGTTTTTCAGTTTGGAGACTAAGTCATATCATCGAGCTCAGTACGACAAATCGTCGAACTCCAATCGACGATCGTCTAGCTCAACTTTGACAAATCGTCGAACTCCATTCGACGATCGCTGAGCTCAACTTCAACAAATCGTCGAACTCCTTTCGACGATCTTCGAGCTCAGTTCGACGATCTTGACTCAGTTTTGATTCTCTATCTCTGAGCTCAGTTCGACGATAGTTGAGCTCAGATCGACGATCTCTGTTGCTGTCTAAGTCCAAATCGCTGAGCTCAGTTCGACGATAGCAGAGCTCAGCTCGACGTTTTTCTGAAGAGTTAAAGGATTTTCAAGATTCAAATTCAGAACAGTTAAGGAGTTATTCAGCAATTAATTCAGAAGATTTTCTAGCCGTTTTCATTTATTCTGGACCAAGTTTCAAGGGATTATCAAGGAATGTTTCTTTGGACTTTCCCCCAGAAGACAATTGCAATTAAGGAAGTCAATTAATGACAGGCCAACGGCTATTCTTGACAGAGGATGATTTTCTATTCAGAATCAGGGAATAAAACTCAAGATTTTTGAATCTCTCAGAACAGACAACACAGACAAGAAGAACAAGAAACAATATTCTCTTGAACAACATCCTTCTCAACATCAATTGTTCACAAGAGAAAGAGCTAAAATAATTCACTCAAGAACACACATCCAAGGAGATCAACCTTCTGAAACCTTCAGATCTCTTGTGATTCAAGTGTTCAAGGCCAACATAATTCATGACTCCAGACACCTAACATTTCAGCTGTTGCTGAAATTATCAATTGCTGGAGATCAAACTTCTGAAGTCCTATCACCCTACAGCAAAGCTTCATTTCCTGAACATCTCAAGAACTCAGGGGGAGCTTTGACAACATCAAATCCACATAGTCTTCTCAGCTGCTCTGAGAAAGAGAAGACTTCCATAACTCTCTCATCCCCATCTCTGTAAAGGGTTTTTCAAACTCCCTTCAAAAGTTTGTGCTTGGTTTTTGAGCACCTTGTCAAAAGCTCATTGGTGGCAAGACACCCGATCAAAAAATCTGATTTGGTTTTTGAGCACCTTATCAAAAGCTCATTGGTGCCCAGGACACCTGATCAACTCATCCTGCAGTGGATTCCTACCTAGGGTGGTAGAAGAGTGGATGTACCCAAGTTTAGGGGAACCACTATAGCTCCTTGTGTCTTCTGGCTTGCTTGTCTTTATCTTTGTTTCTGGCTGTGATTGATTTGTGATTAGTTAGGATCTGTGATTAGTTTCTTTTGTAGGTTGTAATTAGTTATCTGCTGTGATTAGATTTAATAATTGCTTCCTTGTTCACTCAGATTACAACAACTATTGTAAAAAGTTTTTAAGCACCATACTCTATTCACCCCCCCCCCCCCTCTAGAGTATTTCAGATCTAACTGCACTTTCAATCTTCATCATCAGAAGATCCCTGAGGATTATCATATAAATCATTAAGTGCTTTTAGAATATCTTTAGATATATGCTTTTCAGCTTGAGGAGCCAATGATGGTTCTGGAAGAGTTGGTTGAGCAACAATGGTTTCAGAAATACTTTCAGCAATTAACTTATTTTCTTCTTCAATGTTTGTCATAATGATTTCATCTAAATCTGGCAGGGGACTGTCATCCATTACATAGGTAGGAGGAGAAATAACGTTTTGAGGAGAAATAGCCTTGGGAGGGGATGATACTCTTGTGGGCTCTGTTCTTGCAAAGCTGGCCTTGAGTTGCTTGGCAATTATAGGACTTATTGGGTCAGTATATGGAATTATAGCCATATAAGACTGATAAGAAGAACTAGGGAGACAATCTCTGTAAACAAAACTGAAAGAATCTAGCAAAGAATTCAAATTAACTGCGGGATTTATAATATAATCACCAACAATATTTATTTTTGTCGTAGCTGTGTCATCCATTTCTGTATCAGAATCAAGTAAATCAATTATATCTGTAGGAGGAGCTGTTTCTGCTGATTCATAAATCATTTTAGAATCTGCTGCTGCTGCTTCTACTGCTGTATAGGGGGAACTGGAGCTTCTTCATAGATCATCTCCCCCTGACTGGTTTCAGGGGGTCCTGAAGCCAGTCCTCTAGAAGAATGGATAGAGGATAGAGCAACAATTCTGGATAATAAAGAAGTGATGTAAGTAGAAAGGGGAGCAATAGTAGTGGCTATGAGTTTTTCAAGAGTGGGTGAGATAAATGCTAGAAGGTATTTAGCTATATCAGAAAAGTTGAGATAGAGGGATTCTGGAGCAGTGGAGCAGTAAGGAGTGTGATGTCCACAATTGGAATATACAGAGAAGGCACTAGACATATCTGTAGTAGATAGTATGTCAGTGGGGATGACTGAAGGGATAACATTTGAAGGAGTTGCAGTGGTAGAGGGTTGGACTGTGGTTTTGGGGAAGAAAATAGGTTCCTGAATTGGAGAATGATGTGGAGATGGTTGAGGAGATAGTAGGTTGAAAGTCGGGGATGACAAAACTGTGTCAGGATGTATGTCATTTAAATGAGGTGGAAGTGGAGATGGAGGTGGAGTGATGTGCTCAGGAGATGGAACTGGTGTTGATGCTGGTGTGGGTTGATGTTGTTAGTGAGTTGGTGGAGTATGAACTGGAGAGGATGATGGTTGTTGTTGTGGTTGTTGAGGAGGAGGTGAAGAAATTCTGGTGCAGGGAGGAATTTCTTCTAGAGGAGGAGCGACTATCACAGCCCTGGTGCTCTCAGAAGCCCTGGAAGAGGAAGAAGCCTTGGATGGCTTGGTGATGGTCCTCTCCTATCATCCAAATAAGGCACAAGTCAGCCTTTTAGAAGCATTGATGAACACTGTCGTGGAGACCAGTAGTTTAGGAACCTTCTCTTGAAGAAGATTACTAGAATCCTTTCAAAACACACTTCCTTCTTAGTGTTTTTCTTCTTTATCAAATCAAACAATAATTTTCCCCGGTTTACTCCTTTCTTTTCAACCAGAGCACTCATCACCAGAAACTGGTGTCTGGTGATGTAGTCATGGGCGGTATGTTTTCTCAATAAAACTTTGCCGACAACATCAGCCAAAAATTTATATTCAGCAGATAAATTTTTCTTCAGCAGTTTATTTGAATTTTCTCCAGAGTGACCCATCTTTATCAGCATATTTTCATACTCATCATTATCCATCTCTATTTCTTCATTACCATTCAGCAAACCAAAAAACTCAGATAAAATGGTGGGGGAAAGAGTAACTGCGTTATCGGATATTGTCCCTGTCATTGTATCCTGCTTCTGATGTTGTAGATGTGAACACCCATTCCTTAATCTCAGTCATTC
The DNA here is from genome assembly GCA_039583875.1 of Platanthera guangdongensis. Taxonomy (NCBI): domain Eukaryota; kingdom Viridiplantae; phylum Streptophyta; class Magnoliopsida; order Asparagales; family Orchidaceae; genus Platanthera; species Platanthera guangdongensis. The sequence continues at coordinate 115,691,083 of CM077160.1, read as the reverse complement.
CTATCTTGATGCGGTTGGTCATGAAGTTTTTCAGATTTTGTTCTTCAAATAATTTCAGAATATCCAGAAAAATCTGGTCAGAGTGCTGGAATGACTCGAAGTCGATGTCAAATCCCATGTCGAATTTCATCGCAGCAAGAGTGTTTGTGGGAATCGCCATTAGTTCACCTGCAAAAACAAAACAGAGATCAAGTGCAAGGGAACAGAAAGCGCGGAACGGAGCTCGAAGAAAACCTAGATATATGGTTTTCAGAATATGAAGTGGCAGACTCCGTCCGACGAAATAAAAAAAAATTCTTCGATCTCAGTTCGATGAAATATTTTATTGACAAAAGAATTCATCGATCTCAGTCAGAAGAAGTGAAAATATTTCGTCGATCTCCGTTCGACGAAAATTTCTGAAGCAATAACGTCGATCTCTGGTTGACAAAAATAGCTTTATACACAGAGAGTTCGTCGATCTCCGTTCGACGAATTTCTCTAGAACTCTTTTCAGTTTGTCAATCTACATTCGATGAATTGAGGCAAATTCTTCGACCACAGACAGAAATTTAAATTGAGGCTTCTCCATTGATCATATCAAGCTGATTTATAAAAAAGTAGATGGTTTATTTCATCCAAGGGTTTGGTGAAGATATCTGCTCTTTGCAAATCAGTGTAGATGTAGACAAGCTTAATTTTATCGTTGTCCATACACTCCCTAATGAAATGATGTCTGATGTCTATATGCTTAGTTCTTCTGTGATGCACTGGATTTTGTGCAATAGAAATTGCACTTATATTGTCACATATTAAGGTTGAATTATTTAAGTTGAACCCATAATCTAGGAGTTGGTTCTAAATCCACAACATTTGGGAATAGCAACTGCCAGCTGCTATGTATTCTGCTTCAGCAGTTGATGTAGACACAAATGACTGTTTTTTTGCAAAACCAAGACACTAGTCTCATACCAAGATATTAGCATGTCCCTGAGGTATTTTTTTGTCTACTCTACATCCAGCAAAGTCAGCATCTGAGTATCCAGTTAACTCAAACTCTGACTCAGTTGGATACCAGAGTCCTAGACTAGGACAACTCTTTATATATCTTAAAATTCTTTTTAAGAAAATAAGGTGAGATTCTTCAGGGTTCACTTGGAACCTAGCACAAAGGCATGTAGCAAACATTATGTCAGGTCTACTTGCTGTAAAATATAATAGGGACCCAACAATGGCCCTATATAGTTTCTGATCAACAGGTTTCCCTTGTTCATCAGAGTCAATTACAGCATTTGTATCCATAGGTGTTTTCTTGGCTGAGACATCTGACATCCCAAACTTTTTGATTAGCTCCTTAGCATACTTAGATTGGGATATGAAGATGTCATCAGGTAGCTGCTTCACTTGGAGAACAAGGAAGTAGGAGAGCTCACCCATGCTACTCATTTCAAACTTTGAATGCATGAGATCAGAGAACCTCTTGCATAGTTTGGAATCTTTAGACCCAAAAATAATGTCATCTACATAGATTTGTACTAATAGAATTTGATCCTTATGGTGTCTAGTGAATAATGTCCTATCTGCAATGCCCCTAGAAAACTTATGCTCTAGAAGAAAGCTAGATAATGTCTCATACCAAGCTCTTGGAGCTTGCTTTAAACCATAGAGAGCTTTATGTAATTTAAAGACATAAGAGGGATGAGTTGGAGAGATAAAACTTGGTGGTTGCTCCACATAGACTTCTTCTTTAAGTTCACAATTCAAGAATGCACTCTTGACATCCATTTGGTATACTTTGAACTTTTTGTAGAAAACATATGCAAGGAAGATTATGATTGCTTCCAGCCTTGCAACATGTGCAAATATTTGGTCATAATCAATTCCATCTTCTTGCCTATAGCCTTGAGCAACCAGCCTTGTCTTGTTCCTTATAATAACACATTGGGTATCAAGCTTGTTTCTGAATACACATTTAGTTCCAATGACTGGGTAGTCTTTTGGTCTTGGAACTAAATCCCAAACTCTGTATCTCTCAAATTGATTAAGCTCCTCTTGCATTACAATAATCCAGTGGGGATCTTGCTCTGCATCTTTAATGCATTAGGGCTCAATTTGAGATATGAAGCAGGCATGCATCAAGTATTGGTTGAGTTGATGTCGGGTCTGCACACTAACTGAAATGTCTCCAATCACTTGAGATACAGGGTGATCTCTAACTGTGACAAATTTAGTGGGTGGAGTTGGTTTGGCAAGCTTGGGGAATAAATTCCTCTTGTGGCATTATAGTAGTAGCTCATAAGGAGTCTTATTCTTAAGATTGTGTATAAGACTTCTATTCAGTACATAATTTGTTGTACTCACAGCCTCTGCCCAAAAAGATAGGGTAAAATGAGCATCTGCAAGTAATGTGCCTACAGGTTCAATTAAGGTTCTATTCTTCCTTTCAGCAACCCTATTTTGTTGAGGTGTTCTAGGAGCTGAGAAGCAGTGCATGATACCTTCCTTCTCACAGAACTCTTGCATAAGATGAGACTCAAACTCAGTACCATGATCACTTCTGATCAATGCAACTGGAGTAGAGTACTCAATCTATATTTTCTTGAGAAAATCTGTAAGAACCTTGAAGTTATCAGACTTAGATCTCAGAAATAATACCCAAGTGAATCTAGAGAAGTCAGCTATAATCACTAAAGTATAAGATTTCCCTCCTAGACTATGTACTGCAATAGGGCCAAAAAGGTCCATATGTAGTAAGTACAATATTCTAGGTGAGTCACTTTTATTTACTGATTTAAAACTACTTTTAGTTTGCTTGCCTAATTGACAAACCTTGCAAAGGCTTTCCTTCTTGTAGGGGCAAGAAGACAATCCTCTAACAAGGTTGTCCCTAGATAGTTTGACAATGTTTTTCAAATTAACATAACCTAATCTCCTATGCCAAAGGTCATTATTATTGCTAGCTTGATTAAATAAACAAATTTCAGATTTAGCTGACTGGAAATTAACTATGTAAATATATCCTACTCTAGTGCCAGTCAATACTATATGGTTATCTAAAGAAGTAATAATACAGGAAGTTTTATTTAATGATACTTGAAACCTTTCATCACATAATTGACTTATGGAGATAAGGTTATGATTCAGTCCATTTACATATGCAACCTTCCGGAAGGTGATAGCTCCAATCTTGACCTTTCCATAGCCCTCTGTCTGGCCACAATTGGAGTCATCAAATATTACTTTTGGTCCTAACTTTGACTTGAAGTTGACTATATTGTCCTTATTTTCAGTCATGTGTTTAGAGCAGCCACTATCCAGATACCACTATTGCTCTATGGTAGGATAGCCCTTCACCTGCAATAAAATAGATTAGCTATTTTTGACCCAAGTTACCTTGGGTCCTTCTATCTTCACATAACTAAAACTAGAGAGATAATAATATTCAGGTTGGCATTTATAACCTAAAGGGAGATATCTTCTAGGTGGTATAATCCATTGATTAATAGAAGATCTTGGTTGGTTATGAGTTTTAGAAGAATTAAAAGTTATGTTATACTGAACTGGGTTCGACTAATTCAAGTGAGTTCGTCGATCTGAGTTCGACGAATGGGAATGAGTTCATCGAACTCCACTCAGAGAATGAAAGTAGTCATTCTCTGGGCCCCAAAATCGTCGATCTCCGGTCGACGAACCATACCGGTTTCGTCGATCGTAGTTCAACGAATAATTATGATAGAAATCTGCGTTCGGAGTTCGTCGACTGGAGTTCGACGAACTGTACACATTTCGTCGATCGGAGTTCGATGAAATCTGCTAAACATTGTTGTAGTTAGGATTTTTCTTATTCTATTTTCTTTTCTTATTCTTTGGTTTTAACTCAGTTTGTTTAACATTATTATTATTGTCTATTTTCTCTTTTCCCTTTTGTGAGATAAATTTAATTGGGGTTGACAACAAATTTTTTTGGATTAGTGGGGGTTGGCTTGATGAAGCACCTAAGCCCATCTTGCAATTTAACCTAGCATTAACTATGCTTGTAATGTCCATCAACTTGATGATTCTCCCATTTAGGGATTCTTCAGGTTGCCTAGCCTCAGCTAATTCAGATTTTAATGATATTATTTGTTCTTGAGCTAGAGTTAATTCATCTTTTAATTTAATATTTTCAGAAACAAAGTTTTCATGATCTGTTAATCTTTTCCTAAGTGTTTTAATTTCTTTTTCAGAATTTATTAAATCTATACACATAGATTTAAATTCAGTTTTGAAACTATCAGAATTGTAATCAAAGGATGATAATACCTGATCAGCTTCTAATTCAGATTCTTCATTGTCTGATTCTTCCGATTGTTCCTCAGCAGTTGATGGGCTGCAAGAGGCATTGATAGCCATGAGGCAAACTTCCCTTGCCTTTGCTTCTTCTTCCTCTTCACTAGAGCTAGATGATGAAGATTCTTCTTCAGTATCACTCCAGGTCTCAGCAACAAAGCCCTTCTCTTTTCTCTTGTGCTTGTTGGGGGAAGGCTTGTTGTAATGCTGTTTTTTGGAGTCCTTCTCTCTTCTTCATTCCTTCTTTTGATTCTCAGGACACTTTGAGATAAAGTGCCCTGGCTTCCTGCACCCAAAGCAAACAATTTCTTTAGTAGGTGTTTTGTCATACCTGGGTTTGTCATCATTCCTGGATGACTTTTTCATGAAGTCCTTCCTTGCCATTTTGTAGAATCTATTGGCTAAGATACTCAGGAGTTCTTCATTTGATGTTGGAGCTTCAGTTTCTTCTGCAGCTTTAAAAGCTATGTTTTGTTCCTTTCTTGTTGTTGTAGGAGTCTTCTGTTCTGCTGCTTCCCTGGACTTGATCAACTGCTCATAAGATTTGAGCTTTCCCAGGAGTGATTCTGTGGAAATCTCATTCAAGCTTCTGGCCTCCTTAATTGGCCATATCCAGAAATCCCATGAGCTTGGGAAGCACCTGAGGATCTTGTCATTGACCTCAGTAAGAGAGATGTCTTTGTCCAAAGTCTTCAGCTCACTAATAATTGAACTTAATTTATTGTACATATCACTAACAGATTCTGATCCTTCTTTCTTGAAATTCTCATACTGGGAGATGAGAGTTGATCTTCTGTCTTTCCTCTCATCAGCTAAACCAGCAACCATCTGGTTTAGAGAGTCCCAGATTGCTTTTGCAGATGTGCATTCAGCCACTTTTTGAAATATGTCATCTGACATAGTCTGAGCCAATATATTCATGGCCTTTGCATCTGCAATCTTTGCCTTTTTCTGAGCATCTGTCCACTCAGGTGGTGGAACAACATGAGTGCTTGAAGTTGAAGTAGATGTAGTAGCAGCTGTTGGTTGAGGAGGACCTGTCAAAATAGAATTATATATGTCCTCATCAATAGAATTCATATACAGCCTGATTCTTGTCTTCTAGATTGCAAATTTATTCAAGTTGCAGACTGGAGGTCTGGTGCTTGCATACTCTTTGTTCTGTGCCATGCTGTGTAATAAACAAACTAAGATTAGATCTAACAAAGGATCTTTTGGTTCAAGTGTTAGCTTGTACAACCAAAGGAACCTCCTCTGATACCAATTGAAAGATAAGGGTTAGATCTAATTACTCTAGAGGGGGGTGAATAGAGTATTTTAAAACTTTTAGTTATTTTTTACTTTTATCAGAGTAAATAAAATAGGTGATACCAGCAGTAGTAAAAGAAAGAAAAGATAATCTAATCTAATCTACCACAACACATCAAACTAGTTTATCACAGCCACAGCAAGAACAATAAGAAAATGGGCAACCAGACAACACAAGAAATTTTATACTGGTTCCCCAACCTGGGTACATCCACTTTCTACCACCCTGGTAGGAATCCACTAGCAGGTTTTTGATCAGGTGACTGCCACCTTTGAGCTTTTGATTAGGTGCCCAAAAACCAAAATAAACTTTTGAAGGGAGTTAATAAACCCTTTTACAAGTGGGGGAGAGATATTTGATGGTGTCTTCTCTTTCTCTATTCAACAGAAAAAACAAGTGGATTGCTGTTGTCAAGGCTTTTTCAGAAATCACTTGAGGCCTTGCTCAGGGTGTAGGTCTTCTTCCTTGACTTGAGATGATCTAGGAACTTCTGACTGATTCAGAGATTTTTGTCCTTGAAAGCTCCTGGAGTTGAAGAAGACTCTTGATAGTGATGGTTGTTCTTCTTCTTCTTCAGTAAGATCAAGGAGAAAACAAAGTGTTTTCTGCACAGAGAATGTTTGAGTGTTGTTTCTGTATTCTCTGACTATTCCCTGTGTTGTGTTCTATTCTTGTCTCATGTGTTCTTCTGAAAAAGAAAATCCTTTTTATATTCTCTGTCGAATTTCTCCTTTGAATTTTGAATTCTCTGCATTGAATGTTGACTGCCTGGAGAATGAACATCGGCTGGAGAATATTTTCTTTTATGTGTTTCCCCAACTGACCCAATTAATTAAGCAAGTAATTAACCCGATGAAGAGCATAATTAATGCTGCCAATAACGGCGATATTCAAAAAATATGTGCATTAATTACTCAAGAAAATATTGCTGAATAATATATGGAATATGGACAGAAAATGAGGAAAACTCTAAGTATGGAACTGCAACAGAAATCGTCGACCCTAGAACAGATTTCATCGACCTGAGATCCAAGTTCGTCGAGCTTAGAAATCCTGTTCGTCGACCTGAGAAAACTTGTTCGTCGACCTGAGATCCAAGTTCGTCGACCTGAGCTCAGCGACCTGCATTCTGTGAATAACTTGCCAATTCTGCAGTCCAAGTTCATCGAGCACGGATTCTATCTTCGTCGAGCTGAGTTCAGAGAAGATATTCTGGAAAGAATGCGTTGAAGTTGAAATCCAGACTTCGTCGACCTGAGCTCAAATATTGTCGAGCTCAACTCAGAGAATTAACTTTGAGTTCGTCTAGTAGAGCACGACTATCGTCGAGCTGAGTTCGACGAACGTCAAACTTATATACTTAACTTGATTTCTTCTAAGTCTTGAGTCAATCTGAGGTCTTCTGCTGGCTGGTCCATCTATGGTTGAACCTAATGACTTAGCCTAAATTTCTAGGACTCAAAGACTTGACCCTGTGTAACGCCCCCACCCATCACGTGGCATATAACGGTGGGTCTGGCCGGGGCCCCACGCCATATGTCACAGACAAGTGCCTGTGTCCCAGGCCGTATACACCTTACTCGACGATCGTCGAGCACAGTTCATCGACCAGAGGTGAACACGCCCACTGACATTCCCGTGTCAGATGGGTCACGCCCGTATCACATGGTGTGTTCCCTCCGTTGACCCAATTTTGCTGACAACACACTCCACTGCTCAACACGTGAACGACACGCCCGGGGACACGCCCGTGTCATCGTATAGCATAAACGCCACAGTAGAACTGCCATGCAAAATGGCTTACAGTACATATAACACATGCATAGTCCACCATACATGAGTAGCCAATGTACATCATCACGTCGACATTTCCTTCTCATTTATTGCCCTCTAAGAGCCAACGCAGCAATCTCGGGCTTTATGTCCTGCTTTACCACACGAATAACAATTGTAGTGCTTCTTTGGCTGCGGAACATCATCCCAACAATCTCGAGCAATGTGTCCTACCTGGCCACAAGTATAACAAGTACGAGTCTCGAGTCTCTGCCACTTGCGGTGAGCAAATTTGCCAACCCTTTGTGTTCTCTCTTTCCTGGTCGCAGGCATTTGATGGGCTCTTGTCAAGTCCCTCTCCAATAGTCTAGCTGATTCCACCAATGGTTGGAATCCCAAATAGCTTAGGACCCATCAACAAGAAACGGAGTTCCTGACGTAGCCCGTCGTAAAACCGATTTATCTTCATCTCTTCGGTTTCAAACACAAACTCGGGTTGTTGTCTCATTGCAACAAATGCATGAAAATAGTCCTCAACCCTATCCACTCCTTGGCTCAAGCACATGTTCACCGACGAAGCTGATGCACTTCCCCTTACTGTCTACTCAATTCCACTAACCGGCATGGGACGCATTACCGGATCAGAAGGTTGAAACTGCCCCTCATGGTAAGCCTTGAGCATTCCAAAAACCACATCAGCAATCAGTCGAGCCGTCATAACAATGAACCTAGCCCAAATATAACTAGGGATCCAACATACCGCCAGGCGATAACAACTACCGTTGGGCGATAGCTTCCAGAGACTCATTTTGAAAACTAGGGTGTTACAACTCTTCCACCCTTAAATGAATTTCGTCCCCGAAATTAATCTTCATGCAGGAAGACAGCAAGAAAATTGTTGCAACAAATTTAAACATTATTACAACAACTTTACACACTCATTTCCATTCAATATTATACAAACAACTCGTGATACTCTTCGCGCATGATTTGTTCTCGCTCCCAAGAGAACTCATCTCGCCCGTAGTTGTCCGAACACACCTTTATGAGCTTCACTTCTTTGTTCCTTAACTGGCGAACATTTGAACCCTCTATGCCCACCGGACGAATTTTTGTCCTAAACTCCTCCTATATCGGCACTGTCACCAGTTCGATCACCACACTAGCCTCCACCAAGGCTTTCCTCAAGACGGAGACATGGAAAACATCGTGTAATCCACTCAGCTCTGTGGACAACACCAACCGGTAAGCTGATTCTCCAATGCGTTCTAAAACGGCCCCAAAAACCTCGCACTCAACTTTTTAAGTCGGCGAATTCGCGAAACACCTTTGAACGGTTTGATCTTTAGATAGACCCAGTCGTCTACCACAAACTCCACATTCCTATGGGATCATTAAAATACTTTGCTTGCCGGTCCTGGGCAACCTTCATGCTCTCCTGAATGGTTCGCACCAACTCGCACGCATCAGCCACCACTTCTTTTTCCAAAAGTTTGGTGTCTCCCACCTCTATCCGGGACATTGGTGTTCGACACCGCCTTCCGTACAAAGCTTCGTATGGCGCCATCGTTATACTTGCTTGGTAACTGTTATTATAGGCGAACTCTGCCATGAAGAGGTGATCTTCCCAATTCTTCCCAAAGTCAAGAGTACATATCCTTATCATATCCTCCATTGTACAGTTCGTTCTTTCTGTTTGTCCATCATTTTGAGGATGGAACGCCATACTGAACTTAAGCTTCATGCCCAGACTTTTCTGAACCAACCTCCAGTCTTTGGACGTGAATCGTCCGTCGCGATCACTAATTATACTCTTAGGAATTCCATGTAGTCGCACAATGTTGCAAACATACAACTCTACCAGCTTCTCCACGCTATCCTCTTTCCGGTTTGGGATGAAATAGGCCACTTTGGTCAAGCGGTCCACAATCACCAAAATCACATTGTTTCCCTGCTGTGATCGAAGTAAGCCAAGCACAAAATCCATGGAGATGTCATAAAACTTCTATTTGGGAATCAGAAGAGGCTTCAGGAACTCGCTCGGCTTCTGACACTCGACCTTCACTAAGGCGCAGGTTTAACACCGACTCACATACAAAGCTATATCATGCTTCAAACCAGGCCACCGAAAGGATTTCTTCATATCCAAGTACATTTTCGTACTGCCCGGGTGAATGGAGTACTTCATAAAGTGAGCCTCAAACATCAACTCATCGCGGAGCTTGCCGAACTACGATACACAAATCCTTCCGTCCTTCCTTAAGATCATGTTAATCATCTCCTAGGCGCTACCCTCGCCCGTTTGTGCTTCCACCACGAATGGTTGTAACTCTTCATCCAAACTAATCGCCTCCCGTATACGATTGGATAAGTCATTTTGTAACTCGAGCCATTCTTGAATCGCCTCTTTCTACGCACGCAATGCCAAGGGACTCACAGTCCCGCATCAACTGCTTATCATGAGCTTCGATCCAACTCACTTAACCAGAGTATTTCCTACTCAAGGAATCCGCCACCACATTGGCATTGTCTGGCGTATACTGAATCGCCACTTTGTAGTCACCAAGGAATTCGACCCATCTGCACTGCCGCATATTCAGGTCCTTTTGGTCAGAAGATAGTTCGGGCTTTTGTGTTCCTTGAAGATCTCCACCTTCGCACCATGCACGTAATGCCGCCACAACTTTAATGCAAAAATTACCGCTGCCAACTCCAAGTCATGGACAGCATAATTCCTCTAGTGAGGCTTCAACTACCTATACCCAAAATCTCTAACACTACCATGTTGCACCAACACGTAACCCAGCCCACATCCTAATGTGTCACTGAAAATCTGAAATCCTTAAGTCCCTTTAGGCAGACTTAGGATTGGAGTTGTCATCAGTCTTTCCTTCAGGGTGTCAAACGCCTGATTGCACTCTTGAGTCCACACAAACTTCTAATCTTACGAGTTAGAGAAGTGAAGGGCCGGCAGAAGTTAAGTTTGAGGGCCATAGTGGAGTGTCATGCTCCCTAACTTCGGCCCTGCAGTTGGTGCGGTCAGTTAACCAGGGAGGAGTAGCACTTGTAGCGTTGTTGAAGGTTTCCATTTCCAGGCTGTCACTTGGAGATGTGTCGGTAGTGGCAGAGTTCGAGGATGTGTTTCCTGATGAGCTTCCTGGAGCACCTCCTCGACGGGAGATCGATTTCTCGATTGAGTTAGTGCCAGAGACTAGGCCGGTGTCACGTCGTCCCTTTAGGATGGCACCAAAAGAGTTGGCCAAACTCAAAGTTCAGTTTCTGGAATTGTTGGAGCAGGGGCATATTAAACCCAGCTCTTCACCTTGGAGCGTGCCAGTGTTGTTTGTGAAGAATAAAGACGGTAGTATGCGGTTGTGCTCTGGGTCACCACCTTAGATAGGCAGTCGATACTAGCACGCTGCTCTGCAAGCCAGTCAATTCCCAATATTAAATCGAACTCAGCCAACAGTAGAACCGCTACTACCAATGTGAAGTCAACTCAGTCCAAACTCCAACAAATGCGGCCCTTCGCCCCGGTAGACATGGATTGCCCATTGGTCATGCATACCGTTAGCTCTACGTCCGTAGAGAATGGCTCAACTCCAATCCTCCGGATAAAACTTTCCACAAGGAAAGAGTGTGACGCTCCCATATCAAACTATACCCTAGTGGGGTATCCAGAAACTAACACAAAGCCTAAAACATAGGTAACATACATAGACAATCTTGAAAGTCTGAAGTAAAAGATTAACTCAAACTTCCATACCTGTCACCACATCGGGTTGGCGGATCGCTTCCTGCTGCCCAAGGTTGTACGCCCTTGGCTGCACGAGTTGGAAATGAGAAGCGCTAGACTCCACCATCTTTCCTTTCTGTATTGCGCTGGGCCCAGAGCGCACTGACTGTTCTTGCCTTGGCTCCTACTCCGTGCCACCCTCAGTACAGAAACGAGCTATGTGGCCCAGTTTGCCACACGTGTAGCAAGATCGTGGACCCTTGAAGCGAGAACCCCCCCCCCCCCCCGACGCCGCACTATCCTTGTCCCAATTCTTGTAGGGATGAGACTTCTTCTTCCACTTACTCCCACCAGTTCTTCCTTGAATTTGAGAAGACTTTCCTTCTCCCTGCTTGGCCGCAAAACCCTTTCGACGTTGGTTTCGCTCCAAATCGCTCTCTAATATTTTGGCAGCCTCAACCAGCTCATTGAAACCAGCATTCTTCTTAGATATGATGGGTTGCCTCAGATTCAACCTCGGTCTGTGGTAGAAGAGGTTATCCCTCTCCACATCATCAGCCAAGGTCGTTCCAGCATAACGACCCAACCGAGTAAACACCTAAACATACTCATCCACCATTTTGTCTCATTGCACCAAGTGTAGAAATTGCCTCTGAACGGCTAGCCTTGTCGACACAGGAATGTACTTCAAGAAAGCATTCCCGAATTCTTCAATGGATGGGGTGTGTCTAGGAAACTTGCGACCACTATGGATCACCCACCACAACTTAGTGTCTCCTTCCAACATGAAGGTCGCAAACCCAGATTTCTTTTCCTCTAGCGTCTCTGCCGCTCCCAGAAGTTCTTGAATCCTTGCCCACCAATCCTCCGCATCGGTCGGCGTGCCGACTCACTTAAACATTGGAGGATGGAAGCTTAAGAAATACTTCATTTGATGGTCTCCGTGCCCGACAACCACTCGTTAAACTAACGACTCTGCTTGTCTGGCTCCTCCGCCTGACACGATCGTTGCCGCATCTGGGGTATTAGGGGTTGCTACCTGTGCAACAGGGATCACAACTTGGGCTGCTGAGGCAGCTTGGGCTGCCACTAATGCTTTTGCGAGCATGCGACAGAAATCGGCCGGGGTTACCCCCATGCCCAACAGACCTGGAGCAGTAGCACTGCTCGCTGAAGGCTCTTCTTGTGGCCTCGATGTCCCTGCCTCGTCGCTTGCACCCTAAGCAGAAACAAGGTAAAACAAGAATCAGCCTCTATTCGCAAGACTTAGACACTAGGACACTTACGGTCCCGCGATACTCCTATGTGGATAACTTCTTAACGCAATTCATTTAGGACATTCGTCCACGAAGACATACCTTGGGCACTAATCTGGCTCTGATACCAAATTGTAACACCTCCACTGTAATGACAGTATAATATGGGTCCTGTCGGGGCCACAAAACATACAGACACCATAGCTTAAGCATTAAAAGATGATATAAGTCTACCCATCTCAAAACTCAGAATAAAACAGCGGAAACATACAATCAAGACTAGAAGTTATCCACCAAACCAAGAGTATCAGAATGTCCTTAGGTCCTTACACATCATGAGTCCAAGACTTAAGCATCATTAAACAATAGTAACGTGCACATGCACTCCTACACTTCCTCGACATGCAAGTCGGATTACATTTCATGGAGCATAACATTCAATCAGAATACATGCAAATAATAGAAAGATCACTTCATACGGCTTAGGCCTTTTTTGTCGGCGAGCTTGCTCCTCCTTGCAATCCTTGCCCTATAAAAATTTGGTTGTAACGTGGGTCATCAAAGGCTGACCTCAACTATGTAACCAACACATCTCCTCCTGGCCATCCCTAGTTGACCCTGGGGCACTCCATCACCATGCAGGTCAGCACTTCGTATGCAAAATACAATAACATGTAAAGTTATAAAATAGGTTTGGATGTCTTATACAAAAAACACGTTTCTATGTTGAGCATATAATAAAAGGGGCCTACAATGCAGCATGAATTCAATCCCGGGTTTCACCCAAGGCACCCTAAAGTATATGCTTCTAACACATCATCACATCGAATACTTCCAATATCCTCATCGGCGTTCAAGCCGCAAACACACGGGTATTCTAAATTCCCCCAAATGACATACAAACTGCAAACACAAGGGTACTTTAAATTCCCCCAAACGTCATACAAACCGCCACACAAACAAACTGATAAGAAACCTTGCTAGACCCCACCCGTCGCGACGACCCAGGCCCAAATCCAATATCGGGATCAAGTCCACCGAAGGAGACCTAGCGGGACACAGCTGGAATCTTCCGGGCTTGCCCAAAGCTCGGCATTATCGTCAGTTCCACAGAAGGGGACTTGTCTCGTCGGGACACTCTCCACACATGACTTTGCAACGTCACGGGCTAGCCAGCCGACCACAGAGACAAATCACACCTTGCTCATCACAATCCCAAGCCTTTCCTGCCCAAATCCAACATTTGTACTGTAGCATCCCCGTTCCCCAAGGAAACTATCTACCGTCACAACGAAACTGACCTTGTCTGGTTCCGACGAACGTTACCGTGCCCCAAGGAAACCATCTACCGTCACAACGGAGCTAACCTTGTTCGGTTTCACATACGCGTACTCACGCGAAATGAGGGGGGGCATACAATATCACCAACGGCGTCTTGCCGTTATGCATCATCACCGAGTTGGACTAACGATCGCGACTGTGGCTTCACCCACAATGCCTAATCCACTAATGGAGCAGATTTCTAATGCAATATCATGTCGGGGACGGACTCAATCGACCCGGTGGCTCCTCTTGAAACATGGCAACCCACAGCTCATTGAAACCAGCATTCTTCTTAGATATGATGGGTTGCCTCAGATTCAACCTCGGTCTGTGGTAGAAGAGGTTATCCCTCTCCACATCATCAGCCAAGGTCGTTCCAGCATAACGACCCAACCGAGTAAACACCTAAACATACTCATCCACCATTTTGTCTCATTGCACCAAGTGTAGAAATTGTTAAATTTTCTCAACGTGGTCAGCAAGATAGCCCAAACGCCAAATTAATATCTTCGGAACTACCCAGTTCTCACGTTGAACCAGTGGAACCAAGGAACAGAGGTAACACCCAACAAACAATGGAAGCACAAGCAGGTCTTTTATACATTCACTTCTTTACAACACGAGGCATACATAGTGAGACATGATTTCGCTAGTATAATAGCTGTAAACAGAAAGCACCAAAAAACAAGTCGGGTGGACAGCACCGGAGTCCGCCGAGACCGCGAGGTCGCCGAGGTCGCCGAGTCCGCTGAGATCGCCCGAGCTAAGCTGCAATCCGCCGAATAGACACGGAGTCCGCCGAAGCCGTGAAGCCGCGCGGACACACCGTTATTCGCCTCCTGCTGAACCTGAACTGAGGAACACCCCTACCCGCCTGAAGCCGGCGGACAGGTTATTGAAGCTGGCAAAGATGAAACAGAACTGACAAGCCGCAGAGCGACCTCCTGCTGAGTCCGCAGAGACCGCACACTTCCAAGTACTTGACCGAAGTCACAGCCAAACTCCTGGCTCCTTGAAGCTACCCGCGCGACCTGCACACAGCAAACCGTCAGCCTGAAACAATCCGCGCGGACTGACAAACACAGACCGCAGCACTTCGCTCAACCCAACTTACTGTTCACTCAGGTTACTTAGGTTACTGTAGATGTTCCAGGGGGGTCCTATTTATAGGCAAGGTGAGGAGTGTGGTCACCGCCCAAGAGATAGGGACACCGCCCCAGCCCGCGCGATAGCAAACCTCCGTCCGCCGAGTCCGCAAGGACTTAGCCGGATACCAAGGAAAACCGCCAGGAGCACGACAACCATTGACGAACCCTCTCCAGTCCGCCCAAGCTATGCGGACAAGGCATCAGCCCGCAAGCTCCAACTACTGCAGGACAGCAACCCCCTTTAATGGCAGTCCGCACCAACCCGAGGCAGTCCGCAAGACTCACACCTCAATCCGCCACAAGTCCACGACCAAAGGCAGACAGCAACAGTCCGCCCGGTCACAGCGGACTTGGCGGATACCGCGGACACCATGGTCTTGGCACAAAGTGTGACCAAGTCCAAAACCATCAAAGGCCAATGCGAGCATGGCAGACACAAACTCCCGTCCGCCAAACACCCTAGCACAGACCGCCATCAGTCCGCGAGCTCCTCGCACTCCTGTCCAACGCAGCAGCCATCCCCGGACTCCAAAACCAGTCCGCCAATCGATCTCCACAGCAAATCGCCTGCTGTGCCACCAGAGCTCGACAAGGCCTCAGCCAAGCTCTAAGCCCAGTCCGCAACAGCCCACACCGCGGACACTCCAGTCCGCAAGCTTCCCGCGGACATGAGCCAACCCGCCTATCAGCACAAGCTTGCACCCGCGGCCACTGAGCAATGCACCAGTCCGCAAGCCTCCATCCACACAGGCCGCTCCTTGGCAAAGCCAATCAGCAAACACCCTATCCGCAGACACCAGGCCGCATAATCCGCGGACTCCATGCAAACAACCCGCTCAGAAGACAGCCGGCTTCCCACTAGACCTTCCACCAGGCCGAACATCACAATCCGCCCAGTCCGCCTAGTCCGCCAAAGCTGTCCGCCCCAGGCCGCACGGCCTGTCCCGTCAACCACTTCCACTTCACAAAATTCAACACTCCCCCTTGAAGTGGGAAGTGGTGACCAAGCCCAGCAAGCTGCGCAAGCGTTCAAAAGGCCCCTTCGACAGTGGCTTCGTGAAGATGTCAGCAAGATTATCTTCACTCCAAACATGCCCGACCAGCAGAGACCCCTCCAACACCTTCTCCCTGATGAAATGGTGATCAATCTCTATATGCTTGGTCTGGCGTGACACACTGGATTGTTAACCAGTTTGAGAGCACTCTCATTGTCACCCTGAAGTAAAGTAGGCCCTTGCACTTCTTCATGAACATCCTCTATAAGCCTCCTCAACCAAACGGCTTCCCGAGCAGCCAAGGCCGAAGCCTTACACTCCGCCTCCGTGGTTGAAACCGACACCGAGTCCTGCTTCTTGCTACACAACGAGATGCTAGCTGAACCGCAAGTGAACACATAACCAGAAGTAGACCTTCGATCATCCGAATCACCGTCATAGTCAGCATCCGTGTACCCGAGCAACGCAAACTCCGAGTCCCTTCTATAGAGGAGTCCCATGTCAGAAGAAGCCTTGACATACTTCAGAATTCCCTTTGCCGCCACTAGATGAGATTGCCTTGGTTCAGCCATATACCGACTTACTCGGCCAACAGCATAAGCAATATCTGGCCTTGTAATCGTCAGGTAAATCAAGCTCCCAACAAGAGCCTTGAACACCAAGGGATCATGAAGAACCCTTCCCTCATCCCGTCGAAGCTTCAGCCCAGATTCCAGTGGAGTAGGACACTTCTTCCCTTCGCCCATGCCGAACCGCTTCACAATACGATCAGCATACCCTTTCTGGCAAATGAGAACCCCGCACTCCTTCCTCTCCACTTCAAGACCGAGAAAGTGATGCAACTCTCCCAAGTCTTTCATCTCGAAGCGTATAGCAAGCTCTGCCCTGAGCCTTGCTACTTCCCCCTCCAAATTCCCTGTGATGATCATGTCATCCACATACAGCAGGACCAAGAATCGTAGCTCTCCCTTCTTCTTGACGAACAAGCTTGAATCCGAGTTAGAAGCAAGGTATCCACAGAATTGCAAGTACTCTGCAATCTTCCCATACCAAGCTCTAGGAGCTTGCTTCAACCCATAGAGAGCCTTCCTGAGTTTGTAGACATAGTCCGGATGCTTTTCAGAGACAAAACCAAGCGGCTGATCCATGAAGATATCCTTGTCAATCTCTCCGTAAAGAAAGGCATTATTCACATCGAGTTGCCACAACCTCCATCCCTTGCTAGCAGCCAAGGCGATCACCACTCTTACTGAAGTCATCTTCGAACCTGGACTGAATGTCTCCTCATAGTCTTCTCCATACTGCTGTGAGAATCCTCTAGCGACCAGGCGAGCTTTGAACCGATAAATGCTCCCATCAGCCTTCTTCTTCAACTTATACACCCACTTGCAAGTAACCGGAGTAATGCCATCAACCTTGGGCACAAGGTCCCAGGTTTCATTCTTCTTCAGAGCATCAATCTCTTCTTTCATGACATCTTCCCACTCCTTCACTCCAGTGGCCTCGTTGAAGTTTGCAGGCTCTCGCTCATCCAGAGGACCTGTAAAGAAGCAGGAGACAAAGCTCACTGCATTCCCATCACAGTACCGAGCCGGTGGCTTAACCACCCTCTTCGATCTCCGAAGACATGGCTCCTTGCTCACGGCTTCCGTTGCTTCTTCGGGCTCCACTCCTACCTAGGGCAAGCATTGAGCAGTGCTCCCCCTGCTTCCTGAGCCAGAAGGCTCAGCCTCGGAGTTCGAAGCAACAGGAGCTGCTGGTGAAACAGCAAGCTCCTCTTCTAAGCCATCAGCAGCCTCCACCGGTGCTTCATCAACCTTGCTACTTCCGGTTAGCTCCACCGAGCCACCTCCATATGACGTCAGCTCGTCAAAGACAACGTCTCTTGACACCACGAACTTCTTCATCACAGGGTCCATGCATTTTCATCCCTTCTTCCGCTCATCATAGCCAACAAAGACAAGTTTTCTTGCCTTCGCATCCAACTTTGTCCGTGAAGCATCCGGGACATGCACGTAGCAAGTTGAACCGAACACCCGAAGGTGTCCAACACTCGGCTTCTCCTTCAGCAACAGCTCAATAGGAGTCTTCATGTTGATAGGGCTGAGTGGCATCCGGTTGATAACATAAGCAGCATAAGACATTCCCTCCGCCCAAAAGGACCATGGTCCCATCAGATATCTTTCGCATGAAGCCAGCATTTGCAGGTCGGAGGAACTCCGTCAGATAACCCGCAAGACGTCTCTACCAATCTTCCACGAACAAACGGAAGGCCCGCTCCTTTAAGAAGCTACTTGAGTAGTCTCAACCAAGACAAGCATCACCAAGGCTTTGTTGTGGAATACACTCCAGTGGTTTCTTGCTCCTGTTTGTGTGAGCACAAGTAAGCTCTCGTTGGATCCCGTGCTTCCTGCAGAAGTTAGAAAACTCGCCCTCATTCTATCAACATAAGAGGAACAAACAAAACCCTCCTCCCAAATGAGCAACATCACCCCCGTTGCGAAGGAATCAGTTTTAAGCTTCTTCACCGGAGAGAGGTTCTTCTTCACCCGATACACACCCACGTGGTGGCCCAGTACCAAAGACACACCCCCCTCTTCTCTAGCCGTATTATCAGCAGTGATAATAGTTCTTCTACCATGGAGGGAAACTCCGGTGAGAGTTGACACCACCGGAACTCCACGAACAAACGGAAGGCTTCCGACTTCTCCTTTAGCTTCCTCCTTTCCCGCAGAAGTACACCCAAGTGCCCTCGCTGTATACCTTGAGTAGTCATTGCTCCTCTCGGGGATATGAAGTTGAAGTCTCCTTCTCACCAAGCACCTTCTTCTTCTTCCCTTCCATCCTTTCTTCTTGCCTGAGAAAGAAGCATGTATCTGCTTCCAGCTCTCCTCGCCAAGCAAATTCTCCAGCTCCAGCAACGACGGCAGCTCACCCTTAACAGATGTAACGCCACATACCTCCTTCTCGCAAGCCGCGGATAATGTGCCTTTTCACTTTGTCAGAGGATAGCCATCAGGTCGCCATGAATGCTTGGAGATGGAAACTCCAGTGGCCAACTTTCTTGCTCCTTGTTTGTGATTCAGCAGCCGACTATCAGACGGAAAGCGATGTGCCTTATTTGTTCTTTCCGTATTAACGAAAGCAGACAGCCCGCACAAACATCGCCCAAGAAGATAACTTTCCCATCACCAAAGGAAGATAACTTTGCTCCTTCCATTGCAACCCCCTCACCAGACTTCTACTAGTAACAACAACCATCGCCTTCAGCTTGTTAAATTTTCCATCAGCAAGAAGCCAACATGAACTACCCAGTTCTCCTGAACCGGAACAAGGAAACTAACACCCAACAAACATGGAAGCACAAGCAGGTCTTTTATACATTCACTTCTTTAAAACCAGATAGCAGCGCTATCATTGGCCCTCGGGCAGACAGCACCATCCGCCGAGACGCGAGGTCTATCAACATAAGCACTGGTGGAAAGGCCGCGCGGAACAAACAAGAACCTAACTTTGGAACACCCCTCTTCAGGTTATTGAACAAAGATGAAACCTACCCTCAGATCAACCTCCCTCCGCAGAGACCGCCACACTTATACTTGACCGAAGTCACAGCCAAACTCCTGGCTCCTTGAAGCTACCCGCGCGACCTGCACACAGCAAACCGTCAGCCTGAAACAATCCGTGCGGACTGACAAACACAGACCGCAGCACTTCGCTCAACCCAACTTACTGTTCACTCAGGTTACTTAGGTTACTGTAGATGTGTCAGGGGGTCCTATTTATAAGCAAGGTGAGGAGTGTGGTCACCGCCCAAGAGATAGGGACACTGCCCCAGCCCGCGCGATAGCAAACCTCCGTCCGCCGAGTCCGCAAGGACTTAGCCGGATACCAAGGAAAACCGCTAGGAGCACGGCAACCATTGACGAACCCTCTCCAGTCCGCCCAAGCTATGCGGACAAGGCATCAGCCCGCAAGCTCCAACCACTGCAGGACAGCAACCCCCTTTAATGGCAGTCCGCACCAACCCGAGGCAGTCCGCAAGACTCACACCTCAATCCGCCACAAGTCCACGACCAAAGGCAGACAGCAACAGTCCGCCCGGTCACAGCGGACTTGGCGGATACCGCGGACACCATGGTCTTGGCACAAAGTGTGACCAAGTCCAAAACCATCAAAGGCCAATGCGAGCATGGCGGACACAAACTCCCGTCCGCCAAACACCCTAGCACAGACCGCCATCAGTCCGCGAGCTCCTCGCACTACTGTCCAACGCAGCAGCCATCCCCGGACTCCAAAACCAGTCCGCCAATCGATCTCCACAGCAAATCGCCTGCTGTGCCACCAGAGCTCGACAAGGCCTCAGCCAAGCTCTAAGCCCAGTCCGCAATAGCCCACACCGCGGACACTCCAGGTCGTAAGCTTCCCGCGGACATGAGCCAACCCGCCTATCAGTGCAAGCTTGCACCCGCGGCCACTGAGCAATGCACCAGTCCGCAAGCCTCCATCCGCACAGGCCGCTCCTTGGCAAAGCCAATCAGCAAACACCCTATCCGCAGACACAAGGCTGAAAGATATAGTACCTAAACACCTAGAGGGGGGGTGAATAGGTAACCTAATTCTTTTTTTAAACTTTAATGGCAGCAAACAGTTATAACACAGAATCTACTCTACTTTTGCAATCACACAGCATACACAGCAAAGCACAGCACAGCAGACACAGAGTTTTATAGTGGTTCCCCAAGCTTTGGGTACATCCACTTTCCCCCTTCGCCTATCTAGCAGTGTACTAGATTCGGCCAAACTTCACCACTGTCTCAGAACCCAAACTGGTTCCTACACCTCAGGCCCAAGGCCCTACAACTCAGCTTTTCCACAAAGCCTACACTCAGCCACAAAGGCCTACACTCAGCCAACAAGGCCTACACTCAGCCAACAAGGCCTACACTCAGAGATTTCAATCTCCTACACTCAGGCTCTCAAGCCCTACCCTCAGCCTTTATAATTACAGGCTTACAAAACACTCAGATCCAAAGGATCCTACAAGATAAAAATGAATTTACAATAGTTAACTCAACAACCCAAAGACAAGAGAGGGAGGTTGTGAGTTTCTTGATGAGTTCTTGGAAGAACTCAGCTGGATTCAATCTGACTTAGCTTTCTTCAAAGCTTCTTGAAAGTAGAACTCAATTAGATTGACTCCTTCTGCAGTTGATCCTTGACCTCTGCTTCTTAAGACCCAGAATGAATCTGAATCCTTCTTCTCAGCCTAGTTCCAACGGCTGATTTCTTGGATGGAGCCCTCTCTCTCCAACTTCTTAGATCTGCACTTGGACAGCTAGATCTTCTTGATTTGATACTTGATCAAATAACTTGAACAACTCTGTGAACCACTTTTGAATTGCTTCAGCAACTTCTTCAACCACCTCAACAACCACACTTTCTGTAGACTGTATGGGCCTATTTATAGGCCTTCTTCATGGTAACCGGCTGGTCCGGTTCATAACTGTCTTCTGACATCTCTGACAGGTGCTGTAGACCGGCTGGAACGGCAGCTGTCAAGTCATCCAGTCAGTTCTTGAAAGTTCTCTAACTGTCTGAAAGTGTCGAGACTTTCTGTCTTTAAGTGTCGACACTTATAGACCAAGTGTCGACACAAGTTGTGTAAGTGTCGACACAAGTCTACAAGGTGTCGACACAACTCCTTGTGTTGTAGATTCTATGTCTCGACACAGTTTCTTCTGCATGTGTCGACACTGAAATTGAGTGTCGACACAAGTACTTGATCTTCTATCTTTTGCTGAATTCTTCTAAGTGTCGACACATCTCCTTTGTGTCGACACAACTTCTTGTGTTGAATCTGTTAAGTGTCGACACTACTTCTTGGTGTCGACACATAGTCTTCTATGTTGATACTTGCTGAGTGTCGACACAGCTCCTTGTGTCGACACTTGATTCTTCTGTTGAGACTTCAGCTGAGTGTCGACACATTCCCTTAGTGTCGACACTTGTACTTAGAATATTTTGTTGATCTTGCTGTTCTTTGCTAAGTGTCGACACAGCTCCATGTGTCGACACTTTCTTCAAGTGTAGAGTCTTCAGCAGAGTGTCGACACATTGTTCTGGGTGTCGACACTTACTTCAAGTGCTGACTCTTCTGTTGAGTGTCGACACATTGTTCTGAGTGTCGACACTTATACTTAGTCTCTGCTGACTTTTGCTGAGTGTCGTCACAGCTCCAAGTGTCGACACTTTCTGGTGTAGACACAGCTTCACTGGGTGTCGACACTGCTGTTAAGTGTCGACACTGCTTTACTGTACTTTCTTCATTGAGTGTCGACACAGCTCCTTGTGTCGACACTTTGTGTCTGGTGTCGACTCTGCATCCCAGGTGTCGACACAATGACTCCAAGTGTCGACACTGCTTGTCTGGGTGTCGACACAAGTCTTCTTAAGTGTCGACACTTTCCCTCTGGGTGTCGACACATGGACTTAGAAATTTTTGCTTCAGTCCTGCAAATACTTAACCTGCACAAGTAACTCAAACACATCAAATACATTTTGATGTATATCATTGAGTTGGGTGAGGCTTCTTCAAATCAGGTACATTTAAACCAATGTACCCAACAATCTCCCCCTATTTGGAGAAGTCATAACCCTTAGTCAATGATATACACCATTCATAATTAAAATTACAAAATGATGTAAGGCAGGATAATGTACAGCAGGGTAAACATAAACATGTATTAATTTCACATGTATACAAATTCATCATCTCAGAACAAATAAGAAATAGACATAGACATTATCACAGAACAAACATGAAATAGATTAATCATATAACATATTGTTCTAATATCTGTCTTATACATTTTCAGAAGTTCACAAAATGTTTTACATCCAAAAGATTACAAAATAAACTTTAAGAAAATTCTAATTCTATTTCAGTTCTGGTTCCTTGATAACTATTCCTTTGCCAGCATGAACCTTAGCTTGGACAGGAGCATCAGCAACATCAGCATCAGCAGGCTTCTTGCCTTTCAGATCTTTCTTCTTAAGCTCTTCTGCTTTAATCTTCTGTCTTTCAAAATAATGGTATGGCTTTGGAAAGTACTTGCTAGGCTCCAGAGCAGTAGGAGGTAGCTTTCCCATCTTGGCCTTCCTTCTATGTTGAACTATGGCCTCCTGTCTAGTCTCATGTTTTCTCCATTCAGCCTCAGAGAACCATTTGTTCCTGTCTTGAATGTTATCCTTGGCAGCTTTCCAGGCAGTCAAAATGATATTTCTTGAGGTAGGGCTCCACTGTTCAAAGTCTGGCCTTTGTTCAGCTTGTTCCCTAAACCTCTTCTTAGACAATCTTGTCTCTTCTTCTTTTTGCAATGCCTCTTGCATGGCTTCAGAAATAGGCTGAACAACCTTTTCAATAATAACATTGTCCTTGCCCCCAGGTGGGCTGTACATGGTCTGTACATCAGCATGCACCATTTCAAAATCTGGAGGAGGATATATGACTTGAGCTACTTCTGGTTGCTCACCTCCAAGATAGGCAGGGTTAATTCCAGATTCAGCAACATCATTGTCATCACACAGAGGAGGATATCCAAGTGTAGCTCTGATAGAATTTGATATCCACTTAGCATGGTCAGAGCTTGCCTTGACTAACACTCTCTCCCCCTTTATGACTTCTCTAGCCATGTGATCTCTGACATCATCCTTCTGAAATCTGATTTGATTATCCAAGTATCTGACTCCATCTTTAAAGAAAGGTTTGAGCTTTTTAAGTTGTTCAGATATGGCCTTCTGGGAGTCTTCAATGGCAGTCTTAACAGCATTGATTTCTTCTTGAAATACCTTATCAAATTCAGCTTTAACAGCAGCAGTAGAGGTAGAAGGTGCAGCAGCCTGGTTCTTTAATTCTGTGACAATAGCATTATGGGAAGCAGTAAGATTGTCATTCATCCTTAGCTGATTTTCAAGAACATACCCTTGCTTCAATGCTATGTCATCTACTTGTGCTTTCCTGGTGTGTTGCCAAGTACACCACTGCATTTCCACCCTTGTGGAAACAATCTGTCATCTCTTTCTTGTTAAGGTTCATTTCAAACCTTATAGACTTGATATCTTGGGCCAGATCAAATTGCAAAGATTTCTGCCCTTCATCCACATACTTTTCAATTGCTTTTCTATGTTCATCCAGTTTAATCTGCATTGCCACCATTAAAGCATTATAATCAACTGTTGGTGTTTGCTGAACTATAGGCTGTGGTGCAATAGATTGTAGAGCCTTCTTATAACTTTGACTTCTTCTCTTGAAGACATAAAGTTTCTTTTTCTTTTCCCTGGCAGCCTCCTCATCTTCAGATGCTGAGGAGCTGGCTATATCAACCCTCTCCTTAGGGCTTGGAGGCCTCTCAGTTTGCACATCTGGTGCCTTCTCAGTTTCTTGCCTCACAGGCTCTTCATGAACTTGCACTTGCTCCCCCTCAGCAGCAGCATTATCTCTTTCAGCAGCAGCCTTGTCCATGTCAAAATCTGCTTGATCCAGATTTAAAAATAAATCTTCCATGGTGAATTCTTGTGGTGAAGGAGCTGGAGTAATTCTAGGTTCTTCAACCACTGGATCAGGAACCACTTGAACAACAGCAGATGTGTCTTCTATAACAGCATCTGGAACTTGACTATTCAGCTGAGTTTGCTGATGATCATCAGACAAATCAGTATCTTCCATAGAAAAATCT